>JAAGAY010011088.1:0-12201 GCA_011801015.1 Ardeotis arabs | reverse complement strand
GGGGAGGGGCGCGGGGGAGGGGAGCCAGCGCCGAGCCGGGAGAGGGGCCATCCGGGAGAGAACTTGGGGGCCGCCGGGCCGCGCCGGGGGTCGCCAGCCCCGAGCCGGCGGGGAAGGGACGCGGAGGGGGCGGCCTTTCCGGTGATGGAGGGGCCGGGACGCCCGAGGGGAGCCCCAGCGGAGCGCGCTGCCGGGGGGGAACCGGACCTCCGCGGCGAGAGACAGCGGCGCTGCGGCCAGGGGCCGGGTCCTGGCCCGGGGCGGCACGGCCCGGGGGTCTGCCCCGGCCCGGGGGTCTGCCCCGGCGCGGCCTCCCCGGGAGGGAAGGGCGAAATGCAGGCAGGGTGAGGCCACTGACGAGGGGACCTGCTAAGCAGGAACAAAAAAAAAAAACAAAAAAAACCTGGTTGCTTGCTGGAGAGTGTCAGATAGGTTGAATTCACGACAGGACTTAAGATGGAGGTGTTTTGTGGGGCTGATGCCAGAGGAGTCCTCATGCCCCTCTCTCTAGCTGCGCGGAGGTTGTGTGCGCAAAGATTGAGAACCAGGCTCGTGCTCACCAGTTTGAAAACACCACTGTTGCGTTTGCCTCGACCGCTTTCTTTTTCTGGCAGCGTTTTATCTCTGTACTACTTTGGGGGGGATTTAGTTTGTACGCAAGACAAGCTCTATTCAAAATAAAGTTATATCCTGTCTGTGGTCTGCCACCTTCTCCTCACCCCCAGCTATCTGCCGTGTTTCACAGAACATATCTAGAGGGCTTCTTAAAAATCGAATTCATTATTAATTTTCTATCTGTCTTCCACTTTTTTCCTACCGTCTTTGTGCTAAGTGTGGTGAAAAGCTAGAGAGAGTTTCAGGGAGTAAATGCACGAGCAGCGTACGCTGTGGCGGTTGCTATAGATAAATGAATATTGTCAGTTTTAAGTATTTAGAAGTAACAAACTTTACACATTTTGACTCTTCACTGCATTTTAGCAGCAAATTCCAAACAAAAAAAAAAGTGTAAGGGAAGAAAAAAGCTTTTCTTTTCACTTTAACTTGCGAAGGACCCTTAAATATCACTCCTAAACAATTTAGAAATTGGTAGTACAAGTATTTATTGGAACTAGCTGAACACAAAGCGCTATCAAATGCCAAGAAAATGGTGTGAGAACTTAAGTATTTTTTCATGACTGTACCAAGCACAAAGTTTTAAGAAAGAAAACATATATTTTTAGTGAGCAGTCTTCTTTTAAGCTGTAAATTGACCTTTTCTTCTAATCTCAGTCTCAACGACACAGATTAAACTCTTTACAAAGTCTGGAGAAAAAGTAATGACACGTTTTACGTGAACCTGAGTACCCACACCGTTTAAACAGTGACTAGATCTTCCAGAGGGTAAAACATGATATTATTGCTCAAATACAGCTGAAATTGTGTCTGCGTACCACTCGTCCCGAAATCCAACGGGCTACTATCTGAAGCAAGCCAGATGCCGCAGGCTATTTCATGTCTCCCAGCTGACTTCATTTTAAAATTCTAGATTTCCTGTTGCCATGACCAATGGCAGAGGGTCTTGCAGGAAGAAACCTGTCTATGAGCAACGAGTTGGTGACTACAAATAACAAAATTTTGTTTAAAAAAGTACACAAACACACTAGCTTTGCTTGTGAAAGCTAGAAGAATGTGGAAGCTTTCATCCAAAGTTAATTGTCCCGTTTCCAGCATGACAGACTGAGGGCTGCAAGGACTGTGTGTAAGAGGCAGAACCGCTGAGCACTGACATCCTTGTTGGAGCAAAAAGCAGAAGGCCGTTGCTAGATGTAGGTATTCCTGAAAGTCTCTTCTCTCGAGAAGAGTTCGGCTGTTTGGGCCAAGGAGAGGTCGGCTGCTTTCTGCCCGGGCATCTTCAGCTTGAGTTTAGGCAGTCTCTGGAAAATCTGGCTTGTGTCTTGTTACAGTTTCCCAAAGGCAAGTTGGGAATTCAATGGTGGAGAGTACTCGGTGGGTCACAGCCACATTTTTAGCAGCGCTCCCAAGAGAATGGGAGAGACAACCCTAAAATGTCTCCTAGTAGTAGTGTAATGGAATGAGGACTCGGAGCTTTTTTCACTGCTAAAGCCAGGATGAACTGGAGCAGTGAATTGCAAATTACAGGGGAATTTTAGTTTTAAAACTTTTGGACTGCTTGCATCCCTTGACATACACATTTCCGCTTGAGGAGCCGAGCAGCATCAGTGGGCCGCTACCATCATCTGAAATATCTCTGTGGTGTTCTTGCGTAGAAAAAACTCTTCAGAAGATGTGTGGAAAGCATCTGCCTATTCCATCTTGCTGGTCTGTCCTCCGTTCCTCGCAGAGTGCTGGGGTTCCATCTCATCTACGTTTCTGGGCTGACTCACAGTGCCTAGTTTCACAGTTTTGGTGTGCAACCAAAAATATCGCTGGATGTCGCAGCCAAAGAACAATGAGAGAAGACACGCTGTAAGAATAGCCCTCGGCTGACTGACTGCCTTCTCTTTGCAGCAAGGTGGTGTGTGTTTCTGGAATCCTCACCAGTCTGGTCACCAGCCCAGCTCTGAACGCTGCAGGTGACTGAGCTGCTGTACCACGTACGCACAGGGAGGCTGGCTGCTGGAGAGCGTCGAGAGCATCTCCGGAGCCAGCGAACCTCTTTGGCTGGTTACATACAGAGATGCCAGGAGGTACTTCTAGAATAGGATTGTATGTATTTTTCCCCAGGTGAAATAAGTCGCATCAGCCAAATCCATTGACCCATCATAATCACAGGAGAAAATACTGCCCTGGCTCTTCAGCAGAGGTGGAGGAGAAAGCTTAAAAGCCAGCACGGAGAGCGGGGCGAGAATTACTATTGTGTGACTGAATCCCCCCACCTTTTCACTTGAGACGTTACTTTTCATCCAGTAGGTTTCTAGATTTGCAAAATAAGCAAATTAATGCTTGTTGTGAGGGATTCTCTGTGGAAAACACCATTTCCCTAGAAACAGGTCCATGGAGATGTATGAGTGTCTTTTCTTTATCACGGTTTTGCTTAATGTCAGCCGAGACATCAGTTCACCCTTCAGCGTCCGTGGCCGGGACAGAGCTCTGCCTCGCCACAGGTGAACGAGCAGGGTGTTAGCAACACGCTGAAATACCGGAACAATACCTGCAGTGTTTGCTTTGGGTTGCCTGGCGTAGTAAACCCGAGGCTTTACGCTCACGAAGCTGCCAGAGGTATTTTCAGGATTTTTCCATCCTTTTATTGTTTTTGGGGCCCATAGCAGACCTCTCTTTGCCAGAAAACTTCATCTCCTAACCCGCTGCCCACACTAATAGTCTCTTTTTAAGTTCGTTAAGTCGATGCAGTGGCACCCGCTTGCCCAGCTGACCAGACGCGGATGTTCTGAGGAGGATGGCCGATGTTTGGTGACACCATCAGGGCTTTGGGTCCAAAGGACCCCGATCAAACAGCTTCACAGGCAGGGAACGCAGACTTGGGCATCGTGACTGCCAGTATAAAACCAAGTGGGTTTTTCCCTAGCTGTTAGATTTCACCTTTTTTTTCAATGTACATGCAATACAATTACTGATAAATTACAAAGCATTGTATTTTTAATTTATAGATAAGTATCTCCAAAGTACATCTGAGCCCAAACACTGTTGCCTTGGTTCCTATGTGCGGACCAGTTAAACCATCCCTCAACAATTGATTTATATAACTGAAATAGCTAGGGAAGTGAGAAATTTCCTTCCTCTTCGGATACAATGCCAAGGATGTCAAATCTCCAGAGAGCCCGATGATAAGAACTGGGCTGTCCTTTTTTGCAGTTATTACCCAAGTATCTGGTTATTCGTCAGCGCGCTGGGAATGCGGTTCTGTGGCAGCCTCTGCCCTCCCTCCTGGCCTCACGTGCCTCTGCACCCGGCTGCACCGGCCTCCTCTTCAAAGGACAACAAAAGGTGCTCCAGCTTTTGGTGACAGATGTCATAGATGTCTTTTTGTTTGGTTGGTTGTTTTTTTTTGTCCTGAGAGCCATCTCTTGGCAGTGCACTGGGAGCAGGCTGTAACCAGCAGCAGTTTCTGGTGGCTGCCAGGGATCTCCCCCCTGCCTTTTCTCAGTAGAAGTCTTCGGATTCATTGTCTGGGGCAGATTTCAGGTTGGAAACCAGTTTACCAAAGTCTGCCTGTTGGCACGACTAAGCGTTCTTCTCTTCTTCCTCAGCCGATTCTTGTTCAACTGAACAGCCTGTGTTTTATTACCTAAAGACTGGGGGAAACTCCATATGCAATTTGTGAAGTACTGTTAAAATATAAGATTATTTTGGAAGAAGAAAACCCTAATCTTGGTCTTCCAATAAAAGCTCTGTGTTATTTCTGTGCAGGTGGTCTCAGCGACTAACACAAGGGTGGGCGCTGAGATTTCCAGTTTGGGACTGCGGTAAACTCTAAGCAAGAAGAGGGAGTTGCTGTATGAACACCTTTCCCTTGGAATCTGCCTGAAAAAATCAGACCAGTAATGACCAATCCTATCAATCCTAAATTTAGAAATTAATCTAATTTTAAGCCTTGCTTTTCAGCAGGAAAGCAGGTTACAGGCCTGATGCAGTGTATGCTGGTGGGGGAAGAGAGGCGACTCCATGGAACTGAGGTTAGCGTGAGCAGGGGCTAGGGGAGAAGACCGGCCTTTTCCACGTGCTGATCATAAACGTCTTATTACCAGAAGGAGCAATGGCAATAAGTGCTTAGAGTAATCACGGTATAGGACTCCCATCATCCTCGTGAAAATGCAGAGGTTTTCAGTGTGCAGCGTGCTCCAGTGACAGCCTGCCTGGGACCAGGAGAGCCTGGCTGTGCTCTCAGAGCTCGGGCGTTGCATCAGCGTGCCCACGGTTGTTTGCCATTTTATGGTGCGGCTCTGTCGGCATCTTACAAATGCCCCGTCAGCTCCCTGAGAATGACAGGTAACAAAGGACCCGGGTATTCATCTCCTGACCGTAACAGCAGGAGTCAGGGCAAAGTGAGGTCCTGGTGAGCTGTCAGACTTGAACTCACCCGTGAAAGTTTAACAGAAAGTTGTTTGAGAGGTGCAGATAACTCGCTTGGGCTTGACATGATAAAAATGCTAATAAATTGAATTAGAATCGAGGAGATGATTTTGTAGCAGAAGGGCACAGTTGTCTCCAGACGCAGTGCAAGTTTCAATGCAGGGCTGGTCCCTGGGTGGTGCCTTGAGAAACCAGCAACAACCGGGCACCCCTTTCGCAGCTCTAGGGAAAATGCTCCATTTTAGCGCAGGGACAGCATTCCGCACATGTTTTGCTCAAAGTTCCTACTTTTTGCCCTGTATCTACCTTTTATTGCAGTCACTTTTAAACCTGGATTTTACTAAGTTCATCTCATCTCTGTTGGAAGGTTTCTCTGCCTGGCTCCCTCCAAGGCTCCTGCAGATTCTGTGCGCTCAGGTCAATCCCTGTCTGCAGTTTAACCTCTCACAATGACCACCCTGCTCGGTTCCTTTGTCTGTAGCCAACCAGTAGTCCTGCTGTTGGGGATAAGAAGGGCTTCTTTACTTTCAGTTAAAAAAAAAAAAAAGTTAAAACTGAAGCTAATTCAGTTAAAAGATGCTTTTACACACAGCCAGCCTCAGTGTTCGTACACAGTACGGGTTTCAGCAACGGAGAGAGCATGAATCATTTGCCTGTCTGCATATTTAAAGAAACCTAAAGTAAGAGTAACCTGACATTGTTTTGGAGGATCTTGTGTCTGTTCTCATCAAAACTATATCACTGGAAAAAGAAGGTCTTGTATAGGCAGAACTTAAAATTAATACAGAATACGTTCTGTCAGCTCGTTATTTCTTAGTTACCCCATCCTGAAGGATCTGTGGCCAAAACTCGGCTGTTAAACCACAGAGAGCTGTCGATGTCATGGCATCCGTACAGACAGATATCTGATTGTGCGAGCCTTAATCTCCGTGAGGAATCTGGTCTGATGCTGGATTGAGAGAATAAACTACTGGGAATTGCTCAAATACATCTGTGGAATTTAGGTGGAGTTCTTCAGGCTGGAACGACAAACCCGTTCACCTTGTGAAAGACATTCCCTACGCGCTCGGAAACCCTTAGTTTGCAGGGTCTGAACTGTAAAACAAATCCTTCCTGAATCGGGCTTTTCTGCGTCCAGTTTGCCAACTGGTAAACACTGACTGGGAGGTTTGTTCAAATCTGATTAATAACGATGTATAATTAACAATGACAACCCGGAGTCAGGAACAACCATCGCCTGCAATTTCCAGTACACAAATGCTACTTGAAAATACCGTTGAACCTTTTCAGTGCGATATCCTGAAAATTCGCTGAGCAGGCTTTCAGAGCGAAGATCTGTGGTACGGTGCCTGCAGACAGCACCGCAGCCCTGTGCGGGGACGTCTCGGGTGTGTCTCAGGAGAGAACGAAGTTGTCATCACGGCATCGACAGTGCTGCACGACTTCCAGATCTGCTGCTTCATCGGCTCGAGAACGGAACCGCTTCAGCCCACAGCCTGACTGGTCCCCTCAAGGACAAAAGCTGGGGGCTTTCAAAGAAAATGGGGAGCTTTTGATCTGTTCTCTTCCACAATTGGAAAAAACTAGCAGTTACTGAGGCCATATTTATATTTCCCCCATGACCTGTAATTTGGGGGGCAACAGAGACCATTCTGCTCCCCATGCTGGAGGAAACGCCGTACACGTTTTAATTCTAGGAGCACCTCCCAGTCACAGTGCATCAACTCTCCTTTCTCCTGCTTTCACAGCTTCGGGTTTCTGAGTATATGGACATGGATACTAGTGTGGATTAGTGATTTAAATAATTTTTAATCAGGAGTCAACAAAAAAAAAAATGATACACAACTGGAGGTGTTCACTGTTGCACTCAGGAAGCCATTCATTCTTAAAATGGCAGAGTTGAATGGCACAGCGGTCCTGCGGCACTCAGAGTGCCCCCACCCCGAAGAGCGTACCGCTTAGGGGAGGCAAAATGCAATGTGTGTGTAAGATGGGAGGAAATTGGCAGAGTGTTTAAACTACTGTGATTGCGCCTGCGGACTGTGGCGCGACCCTGAGTCTCCATTGAAACAGGACAGTGTTAAGTGAGCAGCAGTCCCGCGGACGCAGAACAAGCCGCTGCCGGCTGGCGGGCTTCTCCCAAGGAGTCTCCCCACGCTGGAGAAGAGACTCGGGGACTGAGCCTTACCTCTTGCACAGTGATAAAACCAGTGAGGTTCCTGAGGGCTCCTGGCTGGCTTTGCGTATGCAACAGCGAAAAATAGGCTGGCAGGGCCAGGTGAGGCAGATTCTCAGGAATATTCAGGGATGGACACCATCAGCAGAAGGATGACCAGTAGACGGTGAGAGGTGCTCGTTCACAGCCGTTCCCTCCAGTGGGGCTTGGCAGGCCTGACTTGCTGTTTGCCAGCAAAACACTCGTGTCCAAACGGAAGCGGTCGGAGACGGTCCGTGGTGGACCAGTTCTCAGGAGGCTGAGAAGTTCTTTGGCAGGTCTTTAAACAAAAGCAGTGCTGGGTGAACTTTGTTCTCTCCCACTTCCGAGCAAAATCGATAGTCCATGAAGCACTTGTTGGATCGGGGCACAGCTCCTAACATCCTCCCCCAGCCATAGCAGTGCTCATCGGAGACAGGTTCAGAGAACACTGCGCTGACGGCACTGTCTTGGGACAGCAGGATTTGCATACGTCCGCTGCTTTCCCCATTTTCTCAACAGCTTACTGATCTTTAATTTCTTTCAGTTCCAGAAAGATTAATTTTCATTTCTATTTAGGGTCATTCACCTCCCTGCTTAGATCACGGAATTCTGACTGTTTCCAATCTTGCATCCTGCTTTGCTGCAGAAAACCTTTCACATTTAGGCGTTACTCCAGTGGGTGGGAGATGGGCAAACGGACCTGGTGGTCCTGACTACAGAGTGACCCTGAAGCGTCCCAGGTTCTCGTCCAAAAGCACCGCTTCACTGCCTCGTCCTACTCCTGAACTACTCACCAGAAATTCTGTCTCAAGCAGCTGGTAGGAGCTGCAACTTGCACTTCCATGAATACAGTTTCACCAGAAAACAAGTAAAGGACCATCTCTTGGTCTCAAGTCTATGGAATTCCTTTCATTCTTGGCATAAGGCATCTTAAAATTGTATTCTGAAGATTCTGAGCACTGTTGCAGCATGCTTACAGTTTTATCCTTTTTTTTTGTTTATCTGTTGAAGGATGTAGTCTGTTAACTCCAGCTTCAAGCCAGCAATGTAAAAGAGAAAGAAAACCAACCCATCCTTTACAAGGTGCTGGGGTTTGCTTTTTAAAAAAAATTTTAAAAAAGGATTGCAGCCTGTCTTGTCCCAGTGTCAGACTGCAGGCCAGCACAGACCCAGCAGCAGCCCCTGGTTCATCTTCCGAGCGCTGGAAATGAGGTGAGCAGAACGGATCCGAGGTGCCTGTGCTCCCGATGCTGTGGCCCTCCAGACCGTCCCACGACTGCGGAGCCGTGCTCTCTGTCTTTGCTAATGCACGTACGGGCTGCGGAGCCGGAGAACCCGTTTGGCCTGTTCAGTACGGCAGTATTAGCGCGTTCCCATGTGTCTCACAGCTGCTGGTGGCTGTCGAGGACGACCAAGTCGAACAGATCTGGCTTGAGCTTTTCGTGTTCTTCTTTGACCTACATTCTGGTGTGCTTTGCGTGAAGGCTTAATCTCAGTCTTCATTCTTCCTTTAGGGACGCTTGTGAATTTTCCCTGAATTGTTCGGGTTTTTTCCTCACATCCCAATCCCAGGTTCTGCTCTTGTTGCCATCGAATTAGCTTCCTAATGTGTGCTATACTGGGAGGTGTTTTTATGAAGGGCGTAGATAGTGTAGGATTAAAATACACAGGGAGAACGAGGTATTTGATCCATATTATCTATGGACTTTGCATTTGGAATGTGGGAAATACCTTTGGGAGAATAACTTAATAGTTGGACTCTGTGGCTTGGGCAAAATTTTGCTTCTGTGATGAGATGTTTAGCTTTGCAGTAGAACAGAGGCTACGTACCATCAGTTTTGGTTATCAGAACAAATATTTATGCAGTTTTCTGGGTTTATGCCACATCCTTAAATGAAAATCATGTGCAAGTAAGTACTCCAGGCAATTTGCTGGGTTGGATCTTTGTAGTACATCTTTATAAAAATTGAACGGACTGATAGAAACAAACAAAGCGCGAGTGCTGCGGCCGGGCTGGCAGGGACGTCCCTCTGGAGCCACCCACGCGTGGCCGTTCGGGCCGCAAGGCAGCGGGAGCGTCATTAGCGCTGCGCAGCTGATGCCCTGCTCTGAGCGGTGTCACCTCGGTGACACACCCAAGACGTGCCAGCTCCAGCTGAATTCCCGCTCTCCTCCCACCTGACCGCGTGCGCGCGGGACGCTGCGCTGCGCGTGAGCGAGCGGCTTTACTCGAGGCCCAGGTGGGAAGCGGTGGGGAATACTGTTCTGGTGCTGCTTTACTGTGCGGTCTGATCCGAGACGAGGCAGGGGTTTGCAGAAGTGTGGCTGTTCGCTTACATAAATGGCTTCTCTCATTTTGAACAATTGGATTTTAATTTAAAGGTAGTGTTTAATTTAGATTAAAATCCAATCATGTTAATAACAGAATGTTGCCTGTTTTAATAAAAGGGGAACGTGGTGATGCCTCACGCCCAGGCGTTAGCTAGACGGCACAGAGTCCACAGGAGGAGGACATTCAGATCAGAGGCGCGCTGGCCCTTGGCTGTGAAGATTTTAGGTGCTGTTTTAAACAGGAGAGGGGACTGCTGTAATCGTGTTTCAGCAATACTCTCTTATGGCAAATACTCCCTACCTGGCAGAGATGTGTATATATTAAAATAGGGATAAGATACTGTTCATTAATTCCTGCCTCAGATGTCTGGTTTGCTTGGTGTGGACCAAAGTAGTGTCAGCTTTATTTCTTTCTGGGCACAAGATTAACATACCTACAGAATTCCTCCCCAAGTCCCAGCTCTTTCAAAGTCTGGCAGATACAGGTAGATTAATTTAATTAGCTTTTTTTTTTTTCCGTAATTTGTCGCAGTTTCATAGAACTTGCCTCCTGAAAGCAGCTTAGGACTAGTTTCACTTCAGCAGTTCACATAAACATGTTGCAAACAAGTTACCTCGCGGTACGTACTTATTTCTAGGAACACACAAGTCTGTGGTCTCCGTGTTTCTCTTGCCGATAGAGCCCCCGACTTGCCAGGCTTGGTTGTGACTGAAATAACGTCAGCTTGTGTCTCCATGAAGCAATTACAGCACCGATGGGCTTCCAGGTGACTGGATTATCAACAGTCCCTCTTGATGCTACACCGTACTGTCCCCAGCTACGCCTCGTAGCTAAAATCCCAACTTTGCCCCCAAAGACAAGGTAGTCTTTATTAAAAACTAAAAATAAAAAATCAGTAGCTGGTCTTAAACCACACTGAAGTATTTACTAAATAATCACTTAGTTTGGTATTTCCAGTAAGCTGGTGATAGAAACACATAAAAAAGCATTCTCTTCAGGCTGCGGTGGTATCTCTGTGTGTTTGGAGGACTGTAGATGGGTGGTTTGGATTTCTAGGCTTACAGGTACCTGAGCTTAACAGCTAACCCTGAACTTTCCCTGCAGTCGTCCTGTGAAAAGGGAGCGGGGGGAGGTTTGCTGCCTGGACTGCTGCGTGCTGGTGGGAAGGCAGGGAGGAGCGAGCTGTTGTGGTGAGGTGGCCTTCCCTTCCCGTGCCGGCTCTCCCTCTGCCTTTCTTTGAGAGGGCGCCTACACGCTTTTGACAAGGGAGTGTCTGTCATTTTTAATGTAAAAAAATAATTGGCAAGACTCTGGACGATGCGGTGACTGGGAGGCAAAGTAATGGTGCAGATGAGTGAGCCGTCACTGTCGGAAATCCCTGGCGCTTGAAGGGGGGTTTGATAAGGGGATGTCACCCTCAAAGAGGCAGAAGAGGGTCCCCGTCTTCACAGGAGCTATAAATTAACTTTCAGTGTCAGAATGAAGTCATCAAAATCTGAAAAAAAACCCACCCCACCATTGCTAATTATTCTGCTTCTGAAGCTCTTTCAGTAAGCGTCACACTTTGAAACGCGTTGGCGGGAGCATGCGGACCCCAGGTCTGGCAGAATGGTGCTTTTGGGGGAGCTTTCTTCCCTAACTCCTGGTCGTACCCCTCCCGTTTTTAACTCCATGCTTCAGCTAGGTTTTGGAAAACGCGTCAGGAATAGGACTGCAGAACCAGAAGCTGCTCCCTCTGAGGGAGGAGGGAAAACCCTAAAGTAAGGGGAACTGTTAACCTGGGACTGACTTCCTGGGCTTAGTGACGGTGGTGTAGGGGCTAGTGACTTGGGAGCCAACGGACACGTCCGAAAAATAACCCGTCTCCAGAAATGTGGAAACCTGGCGATCTTCGGGCTCGTTGGCATTGGTCTGCTACAGAGTCAGCGCGTGGTTTGGGCTGGAAGGGCCCTTTAAAGGTCCCCCAGCCCGCCGCCCTGCCAGGAGCAGGGACAAGAAAAGCTAGGATGTGGGTCTTTTGGTACTTGGAAGGGCTATTCGCACACCGCCGCCCTCAGCAGAGCGGCACAGCCCGTGAGAGCACGGATCAGCCCGGAGACATACCGGGGAGAACAGCGTTCGGTGAGCTGCCGGTGCTGCAGGGCGGGGGAAACGGGAGCGTGTTGGGGAAACGGCACCGGCGGTCTGCGGGGGGACCGGTAACGGACAAACACAGCCCAGCTGGCCGAGTCTAAAATCGTTTACCCGCTGGGCTTGAGAGCAGGTGAACAGGGCTGCGGAGAGCCCTCCTGGCTTCCCCGCGAGCTGGCGGGGGAGCGGGCCCACCGCACCGGGCGAGTGCGGCCTCCCCGGGCCGCGGGCCGGCTCCCCCCGCGCCCTCGGCCGGCAGCCGGGGCTCCAGGCTGCTGCTGGCCCGCGGCGAGCTGTCGGCAGCGGTACCCGCGGCTGCCCCGGGGCTGGCGGGTGCCGGAGAACAGCTACTGCTGGCGCTGGCTGCTTAACGCGCCTGCCCAGGCTGCGGGGCTCGCCTCTGCCAGACCCCGCCGTCCCCCAGACACACGCCAGCGGCGAGCCGGGCCCGTCCTCCCCGCCGCGCGGCCTGCGAGCACCGGGAGCCCCGCCCGGGCCGCGCCACCTGCCC
>JAAGAY010011086.1:0-17956 GCA_011801015.1 Ardeotis arabs | reverse complement strand
GGTTTTTTTTTTTCTTTTTGTGGTTTTTTTTCTCTCCTTTACTCGAGGCTTTTTCAAGCCCTGGAAGATAAAGCTTTAGCTAAGGTAGAGGTTTTCAGAAGATATAGAGAAAGACAGAAAACAGAACTTTACAGAAAGCTCCTTTCCTTTAGCCAAGGAGCTGATGCAGAGTTCCCTCAGAGATAAATCTCCATGCTTATTTTTGTCAAGGTAGCTCACTAAATGAGGGCTCTTATTTCTGAGAGACCTAATTGGAAACCAGTACTGTGTATGCACTAACCAGAAGAAATTTTTTATTTTTTTTTTCCTAAATAGATAAACATTTCTTGAGTCACTGAGGTTAAATTATGTACGCTTAATAGCTGAATTTGAGATCCTCAAAAATACAATGGTTGGCATTGAAGTGGCAAGAACTTAAAAGTTGGTTGAATATTCAGAATGATCCTTTTACAAGATTTTGTTAATACAGAGATGTTTCTGAGGTAATAACAATACTGCTTTGTGATATAATCCATAAATATAATGTACTGAACAGTATAAATAGGAGGAAAAAAGGTTTATCTATTTTTCCACTTAAAAGAATTGGAATATTATGTTTTTTAACCTGATTTTTTTAAAAATTATTTTTCTGTTACTCTGCCTAATCTGAAGTTTTTTAGTGGATGTCTTGTGTTGGAGATTACCGAAGCAGACAGGATAATTGAGTTACTTTCTTGAGGGAGACTTTTGCTTCCTCTAGGAGTTAAATTTATACCTTAGCTGAATTTGGTAGCTTTTGATGTATCTTTATGGTACTCGTATAGAGATGTAACTGTCTAATTTCCTTTAATCCCACATAAAATATTAATTTTGTGCACATCTTTCATCTTCACAGTGTACTGGATTTATGATGAAAATTCAAGTGAAGAATTTGGATGTTGTGCTTGTTGCAGTGCTACCTGGATCCTAGGTAAATCTGTTTCTGTTGTGGTTTAATACGGCACCATTAATTGATTGTGTCTAATTAACTGTAAACCTGAATTTTCACTTTACTGACAAAATGTTAAAGAATTAACTGAAGCACAGAAGCATTGGGAAAGAAAGAAACTTCTATGAAAGTCAAATACAAAGTTTACAAGCACAGATGCTTACTTTACTGTAATAAATATAGCACATAAACATTTTTTTCTGTGGTGGAAAACTGCCTGTAGAGAGACACATTTTAAATGGTATCTAGTAAAAGAATACTTTTTGAAACAAACTACTCGATTAATATTGAGTTTGTGAAGCTCTTTTCTTACTCCTTAATGCATATAGGCTTACTAACTTTGAGTATTCAACTCAAGGTTAAAGTTATGACATTATTTACAGCTGCAGGATGTGAATATTCCCAAAAGAGTACTGAAAGTATGCCCTGCACTGCATTGATGTCACTTAACATGTTATTTAAAAGAAAAATTATCTTTCCAATCTTCTCAAAAGAGACTATAACTTTATCCCTTAATAAGATTTTTTTTTTTTAATATTAGTTTGATTAAAACATAGAGATTACTTAAACAGTGACATTCAAAATTATTTCACTTAAAAATAAACCAAGATCATGGTTTATTTTAATACTTTGATTGCCATTGGTTACCACTGCATTTTTCCTCATGACAGTCAAATATTAGTAGCAATCTTCTCCTGATGCTGAAGATGATGTATAAAATCCCTGGAGTACTTAAAACAAGAGAGAGCTCCAAGCACATACCGCTGCCATGGAAACCAATATTTACTCTGATATATCAAGAATAACTTGACATCTGGATTTCTCAGTGGTTTCACATTTTATATAGGGAAACACGCACTTATTGTAGCATGACACTACAATGAAAAATAAAAACCAGAATAAAATCAAAGAAAACCCCACAGCACTAGATAGAAGCAGAAAAGAGTTGTTGCTAAACTTGCAGCACATAATATTTAGTAGAGTGGTATTTAGTACAACTGTGAATGTGTATTGTTGGATGAACGCCTACAATCAACATCTTAGTAGTGTGTGCTGCTTCGGGACCGACAAATGAACCCCCTTCTATGATCCTTTCTTCTAAAAACATTATGGATAGTGATCAGTTTCCATTGGACTGGGTACAGGAAAGAGAAGTTTGGGTTTTTCGCACACCTGAGGAGAGATGTGCTATCTAACTCATGAAAGTACTTGGTTATTGAAGGTTCACCCTTGGTCATTCTGACTAATATATTTCTACAAAGGTGGAAAACACAGCTAAAGATGAGACTGAAGTAGCTGTAATTTACAGAAGAAAGAGAAACTTATGCCTGTTCCACCAGAAAAGTTTCTGTATAGATTATTTTTACTGGTCT
This sequence comes from Ardeotis arabs, assembly GCA_011801015.1. NCBI lineage: Eukaryota > Metazoa > Chordata > Aves > Otidiformes > Otididae > Ardeotis > Ardeotis arabs. The sequence goes on along the minus strand of JAAGAY010011086.1, from coordinate 15,616 downwards.
TTTAATTTAGATGTAGCTGGTATAAATAGTATGCAGAGATGTAGATACACTTCAGGCATGTACTTAACAGAACAGGAATAAAATTTCCTTTTGCACTGCATGTCATGTCATCGAAACCCAGATTTTGAAAATTGTCCCCCTTTCAGTAGTTTCATAAAGTATTCACTGGAAAGCCATTATGACTAAGAACAGGTTAAGTCTCAAATACTTTGGCGTTGCTGCCTGACTTATTGTAGGTGTGTTAGAATAAATGATGTGTGCAGGTGGTAATAAATAGTTGAATAATAGTTGCAATTATGCATGTTACTTTTTATTCAAAACGAGAAAACTATAAATGGTTTTGGGTTTTGTGTGCATTTGTTTCTTTTCTGTTACTTGCATATAATCTGGTTAGTTTAATATGATGACTGAAGGACAAAATAGGTCAATGTTTGTGGCAATCTTCTACTTATTAATGAAACGGAATATGACCCACTTAAATGAGTATTAAAAAAAATTAGCACAACACAAAAGAGAAATCAATTGCTGTCAATATGTCCAGTATAGCTTCAAACCAGCAAGACCAAGTCTAGAATCATGTAGGCTGAATTGTTCTCAGCCCCAGGTGCTAGTTATGTAAAAAGAAAGGTCTCACTTTTCTATTTAGATGTACACAGTGTAATTCATACATGGAGAAGGGCTGAAAACCTTACCATAAATGTTTTTCTCTATGGAATTTTCTGGCAATTAGATTTATTATCAAAACGATGAAGAGCATACTGGCAGCTGCTTTCTGATGGCTAATGCTATCAGACCTATGCCCATTTAAAACTTCAGATGATGGAAATACAATTTGGATGTTAAGACATGTTGACACTGACCAGTACTACAAAGCATAGTCCCTCTCTTGTCTGCATGTGTAAGGTAAGAAAGTTCCAGCATAAATAGGAAATATTAATGCTTTCTGAAATTTTAAGCAAAGTAAAAGTTTTGCTCCATTGGTAACTTACAACATTCTCTGCAGTATTATCAAACATCTACTGAAATAATCGTACAGGGATGCGATTTAACTGGAAGGGCCTCTGAAATTAGACACTAAATAAATGACTTGCAAATTATTCACTTTGTTATAAAACTAGTGGTAGGTTTTCCAGATGATTCATATTTCAGAGACAAATGGTTGTGGGTGGAACTTCTGTAATGATATCACATTTCACCTCTTGGGGTATTTTTTTTAATTTGACCTAAATGCATGTTTTGAAATTGCAAAGCTTTCACATTTCTTGGGCCTGTGAATAACATGAAACAAAAAAATAAGTTGAAGATATGTGTTGAATTAGTAGTGAACAATAAAGTGGCTTGATTTCAGTGTGCATGAAATATCTACAGGTTTAGTACAAAACAGTGTTTAAAAGTGACTAAAGTAGTATTATTGGCTTTGGCCTAATACAAAATCTAGGGATTTACTAGTGATTCTTCTATATTCAGACTAGATCATCACTCTCATAGTGCATATATTTATCAAAGCTCCCTGTACTTAAGGGGTGGGGGGGGGGGGAGAAGGAGGAGGCAGGGACGAGGGGGAAAAGGGGGTGAAGGAGCAGGAAAGAACTGTCAGGTAGATCACGGCACCCTGAGTTTAGGATAGTCAAAATGAATTGCTTCTTTGAATTTAGCTGTTTGCAAATTCTTTAAAATGGACCTTAGCATTCTCTTAAAAAAAAAAAAAGTCATAACTAAAAAGATAATTATAAATCTTTTGTACACGTCCTCCAGGCTTTGATAATTTTAAGCTTCTCAGCAAGTAAGTATTTGAATATATTATCTAAATGATGAAACAGTTCCAATAAATTAAAATCGTATTTGCTGTCTGACTTTATGATATTAAAGCTAAAAGATAAGTAGCACAAAACTGCATACAAATGCATTGATTTCAACATTGACAAGCTTTCTTTCACTTTCTTTTGCATTTTATGAAGTGTCATAGCTTTAACAGACTCTGCACCTCGAACTCATTAACTTCTGCTTCTAATTAATTATGTATTTATCAGAATGATGACCCACCTGCTGTCTCTTGACATTGCTAAACGTGTAGGTAGAGCTGTCTCTTTTTTAATGTCTCTATAAATCCTGTGAAACATGAAGGCGTAGGGGAGGGGGGCGGTGAGGAAACACAAGGCCTTAAATTAGTGAGTCAGTAACAGCTGTTCTTGCTAAAATAAAATTCTTCTTGCTCTATGTGTATGGTCTGGGATTAGGTGGAGGTCCTAAGTCTTTAGGGCTGCTGAGGTAGAGCTGTATGGAATAGAGGGCATAACAAAGCAAGCATCACAATGACAGCCCAACAAAATGGTTAATAAAAGCCTCTTTCACAGGAGGCTAACAAGTAAAATACCTGCGTGTGATGACACTAGGGAAAATGTCTTGGAGACCTTAAGTTTTCCCAGGTCTGCTCGTCATGCTCTCTAAGCCCTTTTCCAAGAGAAGAGCGTATGGGCCTACAGGAAAGATGGGGAGAGACTGTTCAGTAGGGCCTGTTGTGATAGGGACAAGAGGTAACAGTTTTAAAATAGAGAGAGGTAGATTTAGATTAGATATTAGGAAAAAAATTTTTACAATGAGGGTGGTGGAACAGTGGCACAGGTTGCCCAGAGAGGTGGTGGATGCCTCATCCCTGGAAACATTCAGGGCAGGTTGGATGAGGCTCTGAGCAACCTGATCTGGTTGGAGATGTCCCTGCTCCTTGCAGGGGGATTGTACTAGATGACTTTTGAAGGTCCCTTCCAACCCTAATTGTTCTATGATTCTATGACTGTAAGAGTTTACCTGCTGTGCTGCTGAGTTATAGGAGTTCCTGCCTTACAAATGAATAGAAGAACTGACTTCTATTTCTCTCTTAAAATCTGTGATATTGTGTCATCCAAAGTGGTTTATTTTGGTTTTGAATTGGTGAGTTTTTGGGGATTTTTTGTTTATTTTCCCTGGCCATATTTAATTAAATCAGAAAGGTATTCTTTGAGGGGGAAAAAAAAAAAAGTAGATGTACGAGAATTTCTCAGTGATGTAATAAACCACCTGTTCTGAGCAGAATAAACAGAACAGAACAAATACTGTAATGTATAGGTTAATTGCTTTGTAGGTTTCTTGGTTTTTCTGTCAACTCAGTTGCTAGTGTTGGATGTGGGGATTTTGCCCAAAATCAGTTCAAGGGTGTCAATTCAGTCTGTGAGTTCCTAGCTTTAGTTATCCAGACTTTTTGGAAAATAGCATAAAAACTTTCATTTTTAAGTGTCAGCACAAATTTCTTTTGTTCATTAGCCTGTTTCTTTCAAGTTGTACTGCCCAGGCATTGAGAAGGAGAGTTTTCAGGACTGTATGCAAGTGGCACAGTGATGCAGATCACCTGTAAGTACTTAGTGCTGGGAATGCTTTGGTCCTAATTTGATTTGAGAATATTTGAGAAATATTTTGAAGCTTATCTGACCAGTTGCAATAAACCGCATAGTCTGAATTTCTAATTGGTCTCCTTCAAGACAAAAGGATGGTACTTGTGGTGACGAAGGTTTCTTGGCATGTTCCACATGTAGTTAGGACTGTTCCTATCTTTCATCCTAGTGACTTAACTGTGTGGCAAACATTTAAAGACTTAACTCTGTGGCAATCATTTAAATCAACTGATTAAGTGTTGGACAAAAGAAATAATACTTTGGCAGAGAAAGCTTTTTCTGTATGTGCTGCATATATGAGTGTGTACATATATATATATATATCTCTTAAGAAGAATAATTTTAATGAACAAAGGGGGAAAGAAAATGTAGTGTGAATGATGGTCTGAGTGCAGTCAGAAACATCTACTCTGGATTCTAACTTCATTACTTCAGAGACAGTAAAGTAGTGGAAGGAATAAATATGATGCATAGTGTCTTATCCTGTCATATAGAAAAATTTCTGTCTAGGTGTTTAGTTATTTTAAACCCCAGCTCTGCAAAATACTAAAATACACAGCATTCTGAGTGGAGATATACTAAAATCAATAGTACTACACTGTTGAAATAGGTCTGGTATAAGTGGGATAAAAGAGTTGTAGTAGTGGTAGGAGATAATTCAAATTTTTAGGGAAAACCAAGTTCAAAAAACCCAAGAACTTTTGGATTTTTAAAGATGCATGTTAAACTTCAAGTCACAAAATTGTACTACTTCCAGTCAGGTAAGCTTATCTATTTCTTTTGCCACTATCTTCAATATTTAGTCACAGAAAAAAAATAATAGCTTATAAAAAAATAGGGCATTTTTTGTCTTTCCTGTAACTCATTTGAAACTAGCAAGTAATGAGTGATGCCAGCACTGAGTTCTGGGTCTTGGCAGACTGGTATTTTGTCAGAATCTAGAAACCAACAGAAAAATGTTATTTCTTAGTTGAAGAGGATTCTATTTTAAACTGAAACTTATCTTCACTTTCTAGACTCAGTCATCTAAGACTGTTAGCTAATTTCCTATGCTTGATGAGCTGAGGAGGTTTGAGAAGCTGGCTTTTGCAACACTAATAACTGAAAATAACTTGTTTAGACTCTCCAGAGCAATTGAAAGTATTTAGTAATCTGTGCAGGTTTGAAAGTTGACAGAGGACAATTTCTGTTCATATGAGACTTACAGCATAGTACTATAGACACTGTAATATCATTGAGAGGCGGAAGAAAAATGGTCCCATGTTACTGATGTAGACATTTTGTGCTACATATCCTAGTATTGCACAGGTAATCTGTTTTTGAAGAACAGTAAACTTATTTTGAATTTTTGTTTTGGGTGAGAGACTTGCAATATAGCCACGTTTATACAAACATTTGGTTTTTTAGCTATGTGGTTTTATACTTCAGGCAAGAGAGAAAAAAAAATCAAGGTGGCTTTGAAACACTTTTTTTTTTAGTTGTAAGTATCATAATGCTTTACGAAAAGTGTCACCAAGACTTTGAAGTGAAAGGGAAAAGGTAACAGGTAATAAACAACTTTTGATAGGTGAGAATTAAAGTGACACAACAAACTCCTTATTAAGGTTTATTTATTTAAAAGTCAAATTTTCTGACATAACTTTGTGAATCAAATGCCTCTGACTTGCAGAGAGTAATTTCTCAGGCTTCCAGTCTGATCTATCAGGTAAGCTGTCCCTAATAATCAGGGTTTCTACTTGTCAACTCAATTATTGCAAGTAGATACTGAATTGAAGTTGTCAAAGAACCCTGTTTTTCTAGGAGCAGTGACTACTGCAATGGAAATACTTGTTATGAAGAATAAATAGTTTGGTTTCGGATAAATGAAAGACAGAAGAGATGTAGCTGGATGAGCAGATGTGTCAATCTGTGCGTGTGAATAAGAAGCAAGTCCAGTTTCTTAGGTCTGTTAATTTTCCATAAGTAGCGTGTTCCTGGATCAAAAGAATGGTCCCACTGCTGAGTCTAACTGATCTTTTATTGCCATTTTTACAGTCTAATATCCTTTAAAGTTTTAGTTCAAATAACTGTAACTTAAATTGACCTTCTTTCACTACTTTTTCCCTTTCCTTCCCATTCTCCTTGCAGAGTGCCTTGTGACTTGTCTATAGAAATTCTCTCAAAATCTATACTAACAATAACTTATTCCAAGAAATGCTGTTATAGTGCCTCGTGCAATGAAGCAGTCCCTCTAAATATTCATTCATATATGATGTCCAGTCCAACATGTTTCATCATTTTTAAAGCCTGTATGATTTTCATATCTATTACAGGTCAAGTAGTTTTGTAGGGAGTAACTCTCCAAGTGCATAGAATTTTGTGACTTAGGTTGTGTCTTACAGAGGTCAATAATGCAGTCTGTAGAGTTTCATGTTTCTTGGGTAAAGCGATATTTATGTTTCCAGATAACTTCTTGCTGATGATCAGGTTTTATACTCCAAAATAACATTTCCATTTGATTTGAGCGTATGGGACTAGCATCTTATGGGAAACTGGAAATGTGGAAAGGAAAGCTCTCCTTTTCCCTGAGAGAAAGCCTCTCTGGTCGTAGGCATTGCATGATAATCCACCTTAGATGGTAATGAAGTCAATGGGTCCAGTGAAGCTTAAAAATCTCCAGGTTTTTTTTAAGAGAAGTGTGTTTAGACATTGAGATCCGTAGATTAGTCTATGAAGTAGCTTCTCTTGGTATAATACACTTTTTTCTTTTTTTTTTTTGTTAGAACTGATGTTGATACTGTAGTTTTACAGTGGAGAATCAATTTCCTTTCAAAAGGCATTGTTTAATGCTCTATGACTTTGACCAATGAAAATTTCTTGTTCTTATTTTCTTATCTAATTCCACTTCATACTAATTAATTGTTTAATATTTAGTTTGATCAAGATCTTTCCATGGGTGCGAAGGACAATGTCTCCAAGAAGCTCTAGTGATGAGGAAGTGCCCAACGCACATACAAATATTGCTAATGCCTACATTTGTACCTGTCAGTGGCAAATAGGTGAGAAACTGTTCCTCGTAATCCAGTTCCTGTCACTTCTGGCAATAGCACTTCACTTGAATTCAGTAACAGGCCATTGCCACACTCAGGCAGTTGTGAATTTCCTATGGTTGTGAAAACCTGTATAATGGCATCTAGTTGCTTGCTTTTTTTTTCTTTGAGTTGCTAAAAGTTTTTCTGGAGAGATGGAGAGATCCATATTGAAGAAAATAGTAGCAGGTTAACATTTCTGCAGCCACACCTTTACGCGTGCTCATCTCTTGGACAGTGAATCATGAGAATAAAACCAACAAGAATGCCAACCAACAATGGTTTGTTTCCTGAGATACTCCAAAATTGTATGATACACCCATGAATATTCTCTATTCCTGTTGCTTTTGGTTTTCTGTTTTGAACCTAGATATGTTTTTACACAAGAATAGCTTATCTCTTCTCCATAGATAGCTGTGTAGTAATATATTCAGTGAATAGGCTACAGCTGAACAAAAAAGATTTTCAGTCTTTGTGGATGGAGGATATTATTTGTAAGCAAAACTTCCAACAGGGAAGTTATAACACAGGAAATCATGACTAAACTAAATTTGAATCTAGGTGTCTGAATTCTTGCTGAGGTCTAATTTCTCCCATTCTATTGAGAGGACTAAAACAGCAAAACTCTGAAACTAAATCCTGAAATAATAGCCTATCTATATTTCAGAGAAATCTTCCCTAATGTTATTGTTTCTTGTTATTGCCTTCTTCATTGACTGTTTGTCAGAGTGAGGACACGTTAAGAACCAACAGAGAATTAAAAAAAAAATTGTAAAAGTTGCCCTAAGAATTTTTAAGAGAAGCGTAAGATGAAGCCAAAATATTTGCCTACCTAGAAACGCAAGACAACTGGTATTTGAAAGATGTCACTGTATATATTGACTTTTTCTTGTTTACTTTGACATACTTTTATTTTAAGAACGATATCTGGATGCATAATAAAGGCATACATTGATTGGTCTGTCCCATTAGAATGATGTATAATTGTATTAAGAATGGAGTGTTGGAACATGATGGTTTATAATGTATGAGTTTTAAGCTGTGGTTAAGACTACTGTAGGAAATAAGTTGAGAACATTGACCTTTGATGTCAACAGGAGATAGACAAAGGCAAGGAAAATGCAGCAAAGTCAATGCCTTCACTCCCACAGCCTGTACACGGCACCATCAATACACCAAAGTTGCAGCTGAAACTTGTAGGTCTTGTTTCAGATTTAAAATGAGCTTTACTTGGAGTGATTAGTTAGATTTTGACAGCACAAGTGTAATTCTAAAATCTGCTTAGCATATTGTAGAGAGTGTGGATTCCTATTCACAAATTTCTTTCCCTCCCCCCACTCTGGCTTTCTCCTTCAACTCTCTAATCAGCGATTCTCTTCAGCTGTCTTTGTTACTTTTGAGAGATCTTATTTTTCTCTGAGACGTTTTGATGAATAATCAGTCTAAAGTTCAAAGTCCCTCTTAACTCTGATTTATCCATATTGCAGGGCTTACAGTTCTTCAGAGAACTCAGGATACTAGCTTTAACATTGAACATCAACGTAAGCATTTATGAGTCTTCGGAAGATTCTTTTAAAATTGTATATTAATATTAATAATTACAAGTTAATAAATCAGCTTTACTGGCAAATCTTATGCCTGAACACTGATAAATAGTATCCAGATGGCCATGTGTATGTCTCTACCTCATGAGTCTGTTAATAAAGTTTCCTTTCTGTCAAATCCCAATACAAAATATCAGCTTAACATAATTTTTGAACCAGAAAAGAACTTCTTATCTGTTAATCATAGGTCAGGAGGTGTAATAAACTAAGCTTTTGCTTTGCAGAAGTTGGTGGTAACGATGCTTTTTTGACTGACTGCAGAATGGAATTAGTTTGCCAGTCTCAGGTAAATTAGCCTGTTTAGCAATAATGGGTAAATGTTCTTGTACTTCAGAAAGAACCAGCTCAGCTTTTTCTTCTGCTGTGCACAAGGTGCTCAGAGATTGTTTCATGGAGATACATACTGGCTGACAGAGCGGTTATTGACACTACAACTTGGAATTTGCTTTCTCATGCTATGTGCGATATAAATTAGAATACGAAATAAGGATTTTTTTTTTTTTCCTGAGTACTTATTATGCTGTTACAAAACCATGAAAAACAGATTGGTTTCTACTTTCTGAACATAAGAATGACTTTTAATATCTTAAGTATTAATAAATAATGCAGCGTTTTAGGTATTTAATCAGCAAAATAACAAATAGAAAGCTATTCTATGACTAAATAGAAAGCTGTGTCTCCAAAATACACAAAATAATATGCATGTATTTCACTAATTCATTATATATTTATTAAAAACATACGCATTTCCATACAGTTTTAATATCTAGATTAAAAATTAAGCTTCCTCTGTGTCCAGTATGTGAAAATGTATTTGTTGTTCTTTATAGTAAGTAGTAAAAGCATATTTTGCAGAAGCTTGGTAGCTCTTCTCAACAATAGCAGCCTGTAGGTGATACTTCTAGTAAAAGGAATTACCGAGCTAGGGAATCCCTGGATGTACTTTGTATTTCATATGCTAGAAATCTGGGAAAAAACTCTTAAAGTAATGTGTTTATTATCACTTTCTGGTTATCTCTTCACTTCTTAAATTTATTTTTCTTTTATTACGTACGTTTAAGGAAAGCTCCAAACTTTGCTGTAAAGCCTTATCTCTGCTCTTTTCTAACTATTTGTAGGCCAGAGCACAATAAATGATGCTGAGTGAGAAAACACTTTAGATTATCTATGTACTTACATGCATTGTGCTAACTTGTTAACCAGCCAGTTGGCATGAGTTTGGCTCTCTTGTTTGCATTTGTTTTAGTAGGGGTTATAAGAATACATTTTGTTGTTTTTTTTCTTGTTTCATTATGTGAGTAGGTAGAATTACGTGATACTAGAAGAACGCTTCCACAAGGCTGGCACTGAATTCCTGCGAGTTACATTTGATATGCAGGAGTACTAAATTTGGGCTTTTTTTATAATCCTGAGTCCATTGTAGTAAAATTCTTCATTGAATAAGTAGTAGTCTTTTGTGTTTGTTTTTTTTAAGGACCACCTTTGCTCTGTTTCTAAGATTGCACCTTGTTAAAGTGTTATATGTTTTTCTGTTGAATTTTAGTCCTAGACTTCGGTCAAGACTCACAATTTTTTTAGCTTCTACCCCTTCTTGCACCCTTATTTGGTAGAATAATAATGTATGAATATGCACTTCTATAAAATACTAAATTGTATTTATGAAAGACGTGTTTGCTTACCATACTCTTTTCTTTGATCTTAAATGTCCTGTGTCTAGCTCGATCAGTTTCTTGGAAAATGGAAGAAGGCGGTGATGTTTGAGAACCTCATTGTTCTTTGTTCTTATTATGGCAGTTAATAACGGTCCCAAATTTGGTTTTTCTATGTTATCGGTCTGGATGGGCTGCTCAGGACACAATTTGTCATTTATTTGGTCTTGCATATTTCTTTTTCCTACGTCTTGGGATCCTTTTTGTCTGGGTATCATTAAGATCATTCTGATCTACTGCAATGTATTTTTACAGTATCTTATATGACGAATATCTACATACATATATACAAAGAATGTTTATTTTCCTATCTCAATACTCATACAGTCAATACACTTCTATAAGTCAATCAAATGACTGCACAAGCATCTACATGATAACTAACTGTCCACATCTGTAAATAATGCACATGGCTATGCCGGTGTTTCACTGCAACTAACAATTATAACTGATTCCAATGTGTAAGAAAAGAAATTAATACATGTGCATCATTATTAATTTTGATCACAACCTCGTTGCTGTGAACTGCAGCTGCTATTTCAGCCATTCAATGTGAATGGCTAAGAGCACTGGCCACTAGCAAAATCTGTTTAAATTGTTCATTGTAGTTCTGATGTGCCCTTCTAAAGGCTTATTACTAACTGTGCTTGAAGGTGATGCTAGGAATTTTAAAACAGCTGATTCTAACTTTCTCTATTTCTCTGAAATGTTTCATTTTGTTCCTTTTTCTTCCACTTCTTCATGAGGCAAGTACAGTTTTGTACAGTACTTTCTGAATTTGGACTAAGGGCCATTTTTTCTTGTGGTGATTTATAGATGGAATGACAGTTCTGGCACTAGATGTAGAGCTCTGAGAGCACAAGCACCATGGATGAATGTATGTATCTTAATCTATGAGAAGTATCCTATGGGATGTGGGGGAGGACGATAAAAAAAGTTAAAGTATATTTGTAATTAAGTTAGAATAAAACTATTGAACAAATAAGGGAAAACTGTGAAAAGAATATATCTCTAGAAAGAAGAGGAAGTAACACAGATAACAACATGAATGATGTTTTTTCCTAGCAAAATTCCTACAAACTCCTTACATGAAATGTGCAGTCTAGGTTCAAAGGATGGAGTACTGTATTTTATTCTCAGAATAGCAGACTAACAGCATTGAACACGGAACATCTTCAAGCTACCCATTTGGGAATGCATCATCCTTGTGTTTCACTGGTACACCTAGGAATGCAGTAAGAGTTCACTCTTTGAATTTATCTAGCTCTATGAGAATGAGAGTAGAAGTATATATCTTTACAGGTCCCATTCTCACTGCTAGACATGGTGATCTACCATTCCTTTTATCTCTTTCAAGATTACTTCTTGTACTTGCCCACTGTTTACTCACTGACTGCTTGGCTTTCAGAACTGTAAAATCTTGAAAGGATGTTATGTACAACTACCATTATGTAAATTGATTAAGACTTGTAGCTTTCTGTGGAAATTCTAGGAGTGATTTCAATTGTTTGCAAACACTTTTCCCTCATAATAATAATAATAAATGCTTCTACTTCTGAACTTGGATGGAATCCCACAGAGCAAGTTGTCAAAAAACCAGGGGCCAGATAACTCTCATGAAGCCAGATTTCTTGGTAATCCAAGTGGTTAAAGTATTTGGATAAACTTGTAAGAGTGTTTTTGATGTCTTTCCTGCCCTTGCCCCCATGGTAGCTTTACACCTTTTGGAGTTTCAGTCAGTGTAGCCCCCAAATTTCTTAGGTTTCTGGTTTAAATTCAAGTCGAGAAGTTTTGAGGGATTGTTTTGGAAATGAGTACGTAGACCATCTGAATTGAATGGTGAAAAAGCTGGAATTTATGTTGTAAGAGAGACAGAATTAAAAGAACTACTAATCACTGTTCTAAAGTGCCTATATAAGAAGGGAGAGAGAGAGCAAAATTTCAATATGGAGAACTATGAAGCATGTTTCAGTTCTGAATATGCTTGAGTTTTGACTTAGAAGGCTATTAAAATGTAAAAGTAATACTTCTTGAAATTAGGGGGATAGGTATGCTTTTTGCAGCTTTTTGATAAAGAAATAAATATAGTGGTCAGAAAAGCAAAAAATTAATAGCAAGGTTTTGCAGCACACTATTATATTTCAGTGCTGACCTGGAATAACTGGCTTCTCTATTGCTGGTCTTTTGTAACTGGAAAGTGCCAGTAACACAGAACTGTGCCAGATTACTAGGCTTTGGGTTGGTATCTTCTTTTTTTTTCTGCTGAAAAATATCCATGGAGTACCACTTTATAATAAGATCTAGCGTTTACTGCCACAGGTGGCAAAATGTGCACCCGTTCCTTGTTAGTCAGCTTGTGTTCTACACTGCCTGAATTAATTACTACTGCTAAGGCACGCTTTCTCATTTCATCTTATGATTATCCCTTCATAAGTCTGGTGTCTAATTCAGCTTTTGACATAAATATGATGGCAGAGGTCCAATGTTCAATTAAGATGCATCTCCTGTTAACTAATGGTTGAATTCTGTGTTTTGTAGTCAGGTCTTTAAAGGTTTGAGATGCTGTAGCTGCTCTGGCTAGATTCCAGTCACCACAGTTGTCTCTCTCCTTTGTCTTTAAGCCTTTGTTAAGCCTTTCTTAATTTCAAGTGCAGTTTTGTCCTTGTGGTTGAAGAGGGGCAGAACGTACTCCTGGCATTGTAGATCTTCCTGTCTTTTTCAGTGACTGTGGCGCTGTCTCCGTCAGCATTTTAACACCACTTTTTCCTCAGAGATCTTTGTATTAACAAAGTAACTGGTTTTTCAACAGTTCATCTCTTTCGTAAGGAGTATAATATCTTTGATGTCACAGGAAGTGTATTGTTCATCGAACCAAGCAGTTGGATTATTTTGGGTTACAGCACTTATAAAGGCTTGAGTGCCTTTGACAGATGTGACTTATTAATAACTGCACATGCAGCAAGGATGTAGGCCTAGAAGAGGGGAATGGGTTAGTAATTTCTGTTACTGTCTCAAGTTCTGAGTTCCTCAATATGATTATCACTATCAGAACTTACTGGTGAAGTAACCTGAGATTCTTTTGCTGTTCTGGTTGTTGCTAAGTTTAAATCTTACTGAACTTCAAAATAATGGGAAGATGAAGAGAAAGTCTGAATATTTTTGTTAAAACTTAATTTTTTTTTTCTAATTTATTTGAATATTCTGTTGAGAGATTGTTCCTACTGATCCTTATTTTCAGTAAAACTAGACTTCAGTTTCCCAACTGTCCTATATGGGAACTCTTCACTAGTTGGAAATTTGACTTAAGCGTATAAATGTCAAATATTTAACACTATAGATGTACTGAAGCTCAAGTTGTGATTTACACTAAATCAATGTGGTGATGTAATGTATTACATCTACAGTACTGTCTCTTGGACAGATCCTTGTACTTTAGCATACATTGTAGTAAAAGTTCATAAAGTTTCATTCATATCTCTTTAAATGAAGTGCTCTTTTTCAGAAGCTTATGTGTACTAATACTTCAGTTTTGTTTTGGTTTTTTCTTTTCTTTTAGTATTTAACTTGTAACGCAGTGATGAGAAATCTCAGCTTAAGGTACTGTCACTAGTCAAGTGAATTCAAATCGTATGTGGGCATATGTACAATGGTGAAGTAGATTTTTCCTTAGGCTTGACAATTAATAGGTTCTGCTGTCAAGGCTTTTCTGTGATGGTGTTATAGAATCATAGAACGGTTTGGATTGGAAGGAACCTTCAAAGGTCATCTAGTCTGTAAGCAGCAGGGACATCTCCAACCAGATCAGGTTGCTCAGAGCCTCATCCAACCTGGCCCTGAATGTTTCCAGGGATGGGGCATCCACCACCTCTCTGGGCAACCTGTTCCCAGTGTTCTACCACCCTCATCACAGAAATTTTTTCCTAATATTTAATCTAAGTCTACCTCCTTTTGTTATACTTAACACAAACAAACAAATCAAAACAAAAAACTCAAAACACCAAACCCCAATTGTTCTGGATTTTCATATATTGATGGCTTCCCAGATGAATTTTGGGACTATTTAATTAGACAAAGCAGGATTGGATTGAACTTAAGCAAACTGCTGAGATGTTTTTTAGATATGTGTTATGCATAGCTACTATAATGTAAAAGCAGTTACCGTCTAAGTATGCATACTTTCCTGTGTGAAATGCAGAAGTCAATAGAGGAAAAAGAGTTTTCAGTTAAAAAATACATAGATAAGTCTTCTGGATGGTTTTTAAATTCCAAATTTAGTGAGGATTATTTTCAGCTGAATAAAAGTCAGGCATGAGTTGTTCCTCATTTCTTTCAAAACTATCTTAAGGCAGTTTTTAACATGGGAAATACATGTCTTTGAAGCTGATGTAAATAATATATCAACACACTTCTCAATTTGAGCTTTTCCACTACTCCCTGAAACACCCAGGTAAATTAGTTGTTTGGCTGGCTTAGAGAACTATATTTCTTTATCTTTTAAAATCTTTCAATGCAGAACTCCATATTTACTTTTAAGCCTTTTAATGAGTGATAAATGGATCATTTCAACTCTGTTAAGTTTTTGTTGTATGTTTTATGTTCCAAGCTTCCTTTCATCATTTTTTAAAATATTCCTTTCTTGATCTGTTGGACTTCCTGATGTGGAGTACTTCATGTATGAAGTTGAGATTAGATATGAGTTTAGACCTGGATGAAGGATTGAAACTTGGTTATTTGTCTAATAGTCCTTGTTATATATTTTCCAACTATGAGTTAGCACTGGGTAAATGCAAGGAAAGGGTTTTTCTTTCCCTCTCTTCCTTCATTCTTTGGATATTGAAGGGACATGTTGTATGGCCATAGCATATGTCTTCATGTAACTTCCAGTACTGAGCTCAACTATGTGAAACTAAAACCAGCTTACAAAACACTTTCTTTCCATAAGTGCTCACAGCATCACAATACACATGCCCAAAAGGCCCTCTGTGATTGTACTAGCACTGAGCCAGTTCTAAGTAAATCTGCTACCTAGAAGCATTCTCTGACTATGCTATTTTCTAGGGGATTGTTATTTCCAGGCAGGTCAACTACAGGTGGTCTTAGGTAGAAAATGCAGGCTTCTGATATTACACTTTTAATGACTGGATACTACTAGGTAGAGGAATTATCCAGTAAAATGCATTTGTCTATTGTGGTTTAACAACTATCAGAAATGCTTCTTTGTTTTGTACTTGTATGTAACTTATACCTCTTACATACTTTTTTTTTGCCTGAAAGTTTGTATTAAATTTCTGAGAGTAATTTTACTTTCATATTTTTTAACTTAATCGCTTAGACATAGGTCTGAAATTTCAAAAGCTGCCTAAGTATTCTGAATGCCTGATTTCCATTAATTTTAAATCCCTTAAGCAGCTTTGAAAAACTTAGCATAAAGACTAAGTCACCCTAGGGTGACATTCCAACTCTGCTGAAGTTGATGGCAAAATCTACATTGACTTGATGGGACTAGGGAGTTTCCCTTACGTGGTGGTGGGAACAAGGCTCTAAACTAGTCAAAAGTCCACTCATTTGACAAAAACACTGAAGCGTGTTCTTAATATTAAGGGAAGAGAGTATGTGGCTGACTTTAACAAGACTAATCTCATGCTTAAAGGTAAATAATTTACTGTTTTCACAGAATGAGAGACTGAGATAAAGTCATAGAATCATAGAATGGTTAGGGTTGGAAGGGACCTTCAAAGGTCATCTAGTCCAACCCCCCTGCAAGGAGCAGGGACATCCCCCACTAGATCAGGTTGCTCAGAGCCTCATCC
>JAAGAY010011083.1:0-11645 GCA_011801015.1 Ardeotis arabs | reverse complement strand
GGGGTAGATTTAGATTGGACATTAGGAAAAAATTTTTCACCATGAGAGTTGTAGAACACTGGAACAGGTTGCCCAGAGAGGTGGTGGATGCCCCATCCCTGGAAACATTCAATGCCAGGCTAGATGGAGCTCTGAGCGACCTGATCTAGTGGGGGATGTCCCTGCTCCTTGCAGGGGGGTTGGACTAGATGACCTTTGAAGGTCCCTTCCAACCCTAACCATTCTATGATTCTATGATTCTATGATTAACGACCGGCTGGGACAGTTGGTGGCCTAAGGCTTTTCCACAGGTCATTTATCCCATCTATTTATTCATTTTCTAAGAAATGTTTCTGAGTCAAGGTCATTACTTGTAGGTCACTTCCATAAAAATAAATTGTAATAACAAGAAAGTCAATCTTGTTATGCTTTTATTATTATATAATTATGTTATTTATTATATTTAGTCAAAGCATAACATATACACTCTCTTTAAGACATGCTACTTCTTGTGACAATAAATATTTAAAATGGTAGGAAAACAATTACATAAATATATTTTTACTCTAATTTTATTTTTACAAATGGAAGTTTACACAACTTTCTTCTTCCTGCTAACTCAGAAAAAGTGGGGAAAAAAAGTAAAAATTTACTTTTGCATTTCTTGACTATCTTGACTTTTTTAATATGCAGTAGTGATCTGAAAAGCTAAAATTCATAGACTGAGAAAATTACATTACCTGTGAAAACAAACAAGCAAAATCCACCAACAGATCTCTCCCAATTCTTTTTTTTGCAGTTGCCTATCCTGCAAATTCATCGTGTGGTATGAAAATCAATGACAGTTTTCTTTACTGAATGAATGAACATCAAGCTGCAGCCTTTACTCAGACCTCTATAGTGCTGGGGTCACAAAGTCCACTATTAGAAAGTTATATTGAATGGAGAGAAAGGCAAAGTAGTGTACATCATCTAAAAATTACTAATCTGATAAACATATGTCCAAGACATCACTCCTTACATCTAGTGGTCTTGCCACTTCAAATTTTTAGCTCCTTTCTTAGGTAAAAAGCTAACATGAATCTTTTTCCAGAATTCCAGTTCCTGTAATCATTACAATCTTTTGCTGAAAATATTTACAAGCTTTGAGTCCTGCCTGATGTTGTGTAGGGTCAAGAAACTTGATGTTTCTATTTAGAAAAAATAGTATGGTTGTTTTTTCCATTTTGATAATAGTACAGACACTACATTTATTTGCAGATATAGAATTCAACATGATATTGACTCTTAGGAATGTTTGACTGCCTTTTTAAAAATGTATTTTTATTTTAACCTTGTGTAGTTCTAATTATTACATGGAGCTTTATATTCTCACTTTCCAGAGACTGGACTAACTTCTCATTCATTTCTGGATGTAAATCTATGCCACTGTTTTCCTCTGTAGTTATGTGTGACTCGAGACCTGTCTTTTCTCCTTCTGCCATGTTTTTGAGGCTATGCCTACACCACAACAGCAGGGATTTCTGAGTCTTTCTGTGCTAACTGCAAAACTGGAATCCTGGAGTAGCAAGATGATGGGATTTGTAAACCAGCATTTATTTGCTCAGTTATAAGGCCGTGAAACAAGGCTTTCTGAACTTTCACAATTGAGCTGTCTGTCTTCACAGACCCCGTGCATGAATGTAGTAGCTGGAGTGGTCGTAATCTGGGAACCTCTGCACCACGTACTGTTCCCTAGTGCAGACTTGTCAATAGCCATTCCTGCTGGGTGAGAAGATTCAGTGTTATTTAGATTTACGTGTACATTCTGCTGATAATAACGGGCTCAAAAATGTCCAGATACTTAACATTTGTTTAACTAATGTTTTTCCTGTATTGTACATATCTAATAATTGATCTACTAGCAGACAATCTCAGCAAAAAGAGTAATACATGAACAACAATGGAAAGTGGACAATCTGTCTTGACTGCTGTTAGTGTTAAAGCCTTTGACAGTGCTCAAATACATGCTTATTCTCTTTATTTGTTTTCCTTTGTGTTTGTCAAAAGAAATTCCAAGAATACTAAATCAGCTTACTTCATATCGATCTGAAAATGTTTTAAAAAATGAGTTGGCAGGGCTCAGATCTCCTCAGAGGCTGAACTGTTTTGGTTTCAGAAAGGTACTAGTAATGGAGCTTGAAATTCAAATATTACATTAAAATATTGTGGGGAGTTTCCCACCTTTGCTAGATTTTCTTCATCTCTGCTTTACACGCAAGCTTCCTCTGCCGTAATTCCAAATCTCTTTGCAGGCAAGGCTTTGTTTCTGTAAGCTGCTATTATGCTCTGACAAGCTAAGGGAAGCTGTCAGATATTCTACTTTGATGTCATCCAGATCCAAACAGAGAAGCTTTTTGTACAAACAAATCATTATCATTTCCTTGCTGCCCTTTGCCACTGATTGGTACACATACTAGTGAAACTACACAATCAAAATCTCATCTTTTTTTTCTCTATTTGTTTTGGGTTTTTTTCTTTTTTTTTTTTTCCATAATAGATAAGAAAGTAGTATCTATTTATTGTTCTGGTTATAAAATTGTTACATTATTTTACATATTCATCCTAATAATGAGTCTTCTAAAAGTCAAATATTACTGTGTTGATAATTTTCTCGGACTTGCCCAAGCTTTTACAAATATTTTTGCCAGAGCTTGCATATTCAACTAATGTTTAGTTTCTGGGCTTAAAAACAGACACATTTCCTTCTAACTGCTCAGTGCTTTCTGTGTAGTTTTTATCTTGTGCCTATGTATTTGTGATGTCCAGCTGTATGCTGACTTCAGATTTGACAAGTAATACATTTAGGATCTTCTTATGATATTTTAATGTATGCATATAGTTCAATATATCTTTGGTACTTAACAATTCCCATCATATTTTAATTCTCTCAAAACTCTCCTTAAAAGTAAAATGAACAGAAACAACAATCAGCACTGATAAACTTGCAAATAAATGTGTGAAATAGAAACAATGGAATTAGGCATATTTCATCCCACTGCTTTGATTCTTAGGTGTTATGGTTTGCTTTCTTGAAACCTGTATCTACCCTAGATCAAAAAAAACCCACAAAAAGCAGGTTGAAATAACATTACTTTAGATCTACAGTTAAATACAAAGTCAGGAAATGCAGTTTGATGTTTGCTTGTACAGCCTCCATTCAGTCTATATTTGCATCCCATCTTAGGTACTTAGTAATTCATGTGTTCCAATAAAAAAATATCCTACAGAATGATGTCAATAGAACATGGCTAATGTACTTGCACACAGAGAGTTGTATTCAGTATGTGTAAAATACAAAATCTAATATTTCCGAATTTTGAGTGCTTCCCTTGCAGCCTGAGTTAGTGATCCAAGTGGTGCACCATGAGGTGACATAAACCCGTAGGAATGCTCCTCATCTGACATTCCCCACAGAAGGAAAAGTGTCTATTAAAGAAGAAGTACTGTGCAAAGAGTTAAATGGCCTGTCCTATATCTGCTTATAACCCTCCCCAGAGACAGAGTTTGCTATTGCTTCCACTACATTGGAAGAAATGGTGGAGGAATCTCTGCACTAACAAAATGACTCTGAGTCACTCAGAGTAGCCCAGTACTGCTTTTGCCTCCTGGAAGGCAGAATATAAGGGGATTGTGGCACTTCCAAAACACTTGGTTGTTCCTGAAGCTGGGAACCAATTCTAATGTAAATAATATCCTCTGGTATCAATAGTATTCAATTTACTAGCTTCTAAGAAAAGAAAAATACAAACAGAAAAATCTCCGTCATATCCTGTAAGGATCAAACTGCAAGCTCTTAGGTTTATAGCACAGGCTTTTATCATATAAGATACATGACTAACTACATTAGTTGACATCCACATACTGTCACAGGAGGAAAGGATTCTGCTTAAGCCACAGGCGTTGAGCTGATTCTTTCACATCATTGTTCCATACCTCCTAGCTGTTCCCAGGATGACATGTGCTGCTGCAGCTATATTGGTTGGCAAGATAGTCCTTGCTATAATGGGTGTGCTTAGTTATTATTTTCACATTTACCAAAATGTTTGGCATAAATTCAAGTGAGGGAAAGGCCATAACACATTTCAACAATTCACCTCCCATGAAAAAGCCAAGCAGAACATATTTAGGTGAAAAAAGATCCCATTTGTCCCAGGGAGACTCCTTGTCATATCTGATGCAAAAGATAGACCTAATTTCTCATAAGACGTCTTTAAAAAATATTTTTATAACTGGAAAAGTTTCTTCCTAACCAATGGAGTAATCTCTAGCTTCCTTTAATGATTATAATGTAAACACTATCAGGATAGAATATTTTCGTCTTGTTTATCCTTAAAGAACTGTCTTGTCAAAGATTTTAATTAGGTTATTATTTTAGAAGTAGTGATGGGGACTCATTTGTTTCCTGGCAGAAAAACTGGCATGAAAAATACCTCTGGATCTCATTTTTACTAGATTTTTAATGCATCAGGGTAAATAAAACAGTGAGATTAAAAGTCTTACAATATATTAGTTCCAAATGATTGACAGCAAGGGAATGCAAAAGGTTTATACTTTCTTTTAGCCTACAGTTTACTGTCAGTGAATATCTCTAAACTATGAGATGAGCCAAAGTCCCTCATTAGGAAGCTGAAGATATGTACTTTGCCTTTGTGAAAAACATCAGCTGCTTGTCTGGGAAAGAAGAGCTCAGCCTCTGAAGCTGCAGTGTATAAAGGAAAAAAAACCATGAAATACATCCACATGAAGAAAAAGAAAGACCAGCTTCTCTATGTTTATCTAATGTTTATGTATTTTCTAAAAATATTTTCAATAGGAATGCCAAGTCCAGCAAGATACAATTAAACAAAATAAATAGAAAAGATGGTACCTGCAAAATGGAAAAATATACCTAGCTGCAGGCAGCAGCAGCAGTAGAAAGAACATTTCAGCTGACAGTGGACACTGAAAAAATCTGAACTTGCAAGTTAACTAAAATTTCAACATTTTATACCTTTCTGTGGCATTTCATTTTGAAAAATGAATACTATTTTACCAGATGTGCACAATAACTTGTTTTTCCCTCATTATTGGGAGGATGGGTATTGAGATTTATAGTAGCTCCTTCTCTCAAATCACTTCAAATCACAAATTCCTCAGAGTGTGGAGAGACTATATTAAATATACAGAGCCCAGACAATGCTGTCAGTTTGTTCTTGGAAGCAGCCAAATCTTTGACATTGGTGCTGCATTAATAGAACTCTGTACTGTGTTGAACATATGCTTCTCAACAGGCAATATCGTACTGTTTACAACAAAGAGGTGGTGCAATTATTTGCAAAACTTTGCTTTTGCCCAAAAGAAAATGTAAGATCAGACCTGATGCTTCCTTTGACAGCCAAAACAATTCTGAAGTTTCAGCACTTCGAAAATCAAGTTATTTAAGTGCCCTAGTACAGGGCAGTATAGTGTAGATTTAGAATCTTAATTTTAGGTACACATTAAAGCATCTTGACTTTCTTTATTTATCCCATTCACTGAAGATTTGCAAATGCTTTCTAGAAACTGAGATCCAAAGTTTCGGAAAGACCTTAGTAACCTATAGCTAGGTCCAAGTAACTCAAAACTGATTAAACCATTTAAAATCTAGTAAGTACACAGAAGCACAAATCTAAGAAAAACTTATGTTTTGATCTATAAAGTATGTTTAGGTCATCTTAACAAGCAGAAGTTGTCACCTTAACAAGCAAAATATTGCCAATCCTAACTGGCTGTAGTTATGAAATCCGTATTCCTAAAGAAGGCACCTGATTCCCTATATATTACATAACAATATCAATAAGATTTTTTTTCTCTGCATTCTCTTTATGAATAAGTTTGCTGCTGTTGTTGCAGTTTTGGTTTTTTGTTTATTTGTTCACAATTAATTTTTAATTAATATTCCCATTATAACTTGTGGTAGCTGTACTTGCCTTAGAAACAACTGCAGAAATTAAAATACATCGCAACACATATCCTGCTGTGCACAATGTCTGTGGAGAAGGATTTGTTTTAAATGAAATCTTTCCTTTCGTGAAAACAGAAGTGCCTCACTTTGTGATGTATCTGAGGATGTGATGTGTCAGTAAGGATTTATGGTGTTCATTTGGAATCTAGAATCTTGAATTCCTTTGGCAAGAGGTGGAGTGTTCTGCTTTCTTTCAAAATATCATGGTGATATGCCTCTTTTCAGAGGATAAAAGCACTCATCCAGGATGCTGTAAACACTGACTGTAGTTCTTTGCTTTATCTAAACAGGTATGGATCTGTAGTTGTCCCTCTCAGGAGAGTATCCTAATCAGTAAAGACTGTGGCTCTCAAGCCCTTCTGTTCAAGTTTTACGGGGTAATTTTAAGAAAGAAGAGGCAAAAGAATACATCTCTAATTTAACAGTTGAGAAATTTACACTTGAATAGAGAAACCTTAGTTTTAGTCCCTACTCCTCAATGGCTGTTAACAGAGAGGATTCTCAGGTATAAATATTTCACGCTTGTTTACAGGTAGTAACCAGAACCTTGCACCAGCTGCTCTTGATTTTCTATCTGCTTCCAATGGTCAATACTAGTCCAATTAACTAAAGCTACTTTTTTATCTTTCACTTTCAACTCACCACATAGCTATGCCCCTGTTCACAAAATGAGTGAAAGCTTCTAGACTTTTTCACTATAGGCTACAGAGAAGCAGAAACTGGCTGTCGATGGGTTTCGGGACAATTTACATGAATATGCACACTGAATACATAGATATGCACATTGAAGGGAAATGCACGTTACAAGGCTGTTTCTTTCTTAATGGCAAACTAGGTCATGGCTTCATCCCATTCTAGGTACTAAGAGGTATCAGTAAGAGCATATCATCTTCTACATCTACAACTAAAGCAGAGCACTGAACTTTAAATTGCTGAGAGTCTAATTTGACAACTAGTCAAGAAAACACGTTCTTATCCTGAAATATGAGAACTTTACAACAGAGAAACACTCGCCTCAAAGACCTAATATCAAGCCCAAGAGGGTGGCTATCCATCTGAAGCCAGGATATCCTGCCCAAATCCCTACTGAGTGGTGATAGAAAGTGCTGTCAATCAATCAACTTGACTGCAAGTCAATACATCCTCAGGAAAAAGGCTCAACAGCAGCTATCCCAAATGTCATTATCACAGTCTTACTGTGCTGACCTATGGAAAGTTACCATGCAACTTGTATAAAAAGAAACACAAATTGTCTGTCCAATTTTCCCTCCTATACACTTTTCTTTCCTTTTTTATTTTTGTTGCAGTTTTGAATTAAAAGTCACATTCTTCACTGTTTCTCCAATGCTGGTATGTATTCATTTCTGTACATCTGGACACAGTGATTGTTATTGGGAAAACCCTGGTTTCGTGTTTCAGGAGTCTAAATACTTGAAATTTCCCAGTCATCTGCAAATTTCTTGAAGTCCATCAAAATATCAAATGTCTTAGATTGTGAAAACATATTGTCTCCTCAGTGCTTTGTGCGTTTGTAACTAACAGATCAAGAAACGCATAAGGCAAAAATCTAGATCATGGGAGCACACAGACATGGGATTAGAAGTTGAGTTACTCATCACTTTCAAGAGCGAGGCAATTCTGAATATTCAGGATTTTTGTTACTTCAGAAATCTTCATGTAAAAATATGAACTTCCTTTTCCAAAAGAGTCAGGGGTTGGAGAGCTTTCAACAAAGGTTAAAGTACTGAAAATCTGGAATGAAGGGAAATGGGACCTTCAGTCTAACCTATGTTCTTCGAGGTCTGAGTTCTTTTATCTTGACATAGAGCAATGCCTGAATTTATTTTTAACTTTAGAATGTGTTAATATTTTAATCTAATTTCCAATACATTTTCTTATCTGTAGAAATTCCATTTAAAGCTTCTCTTCTGCTACCCAGCATAGAATAATGATCACACTAATTAGAATTTTAAAAATAATTGACAAGTTCCATTTTTTCTTATCTTTCCATTTAAGCCTTTCTTCATAGTGGAAAAATCTGTGGAGAAAATATACATTGATTTAATATGCTCATCTCTGTTTTTAGAAAGATATCAATAAATTAGCAGTTGGGAAACTCTAAAGAACATTCCATCTTTATCAGTTTCAGAATAGTTTCAGCAGGCTCTAGACCTTGGACAACTGCTGATTACTAGAATCATATTAATTCTTATACAGGCCAGATACAGGCCTTTTCTTTTTTGTATATGTATTCCCTCTTGCTACTTCCAGGATAAAACTCATGCTGTGTGTGACTGAAAATCAGACAAGTAAACACTTTTCTCTCTCCATGCTTGCCCTGTTTTCAGCTGGGATGGACTTAATTTTCTTCCCAGTAGCTGCTGTGTTTTGGATTTAGTATACAGTTTGGTATATGAAGAATACTGCTAATGCACTGATCTTATTAGATGTTGCTAAGAGATCAAGGACTTTTTCAGCTTCCCAGGTTTTGCTAATGTGAAAGTGCAAGAAGTTCAGAGGGATACAGCTGGTACAGCTGACCCAAACTGTCCAAAGGAAGTACCCCATACCTTAGATGTCACACTCATTATACAAGCGGGAGGTCAGCCAGTGGGCAAAAATCCAGAAATCACTGTTCTGACATCACTGCTTAGGATCATTACGAGATCACTCTTGATTCTGTTTTGTGACTATTGCTTGGGGACTGACTGGGCATCCATCAGCAGGTGGTGAGAGGTTTCATCACTCTTTTTTTTCTTGAGTTTTGTTTCTCTATCTTTTTGTTGTTTTTGTTTTCAGTACATTTGAAAACATATTATTGTTGTTGTTATTTTTTTTTTCTTCAATCATTAAACTCCTCTTACCTCAACTCATAGGTTTTCTTACTTTTACCCTTCTGATTGTCTCCCCCATCCCACTGGGGAGTGAGACAGTAAGTGACCAGCTGTGTGGTACTTAGTTGCCGACTGGGGTTAAAGCATGACAATTCTATTTATGGGTTTAGGGCAAAAATCTCAATATGATATGTGAATGCTTGCATTTTCTAACAATACAGTAGGTTTTTTTCTCCTGCTCTTTCCAGTCTGAGGAGGCTTTTCTGTAGAAAGTTCTGAAAACTCTTTTCAAGTACATTGAATTTCTTTCAAGAAAATAATGTGCATGTTTCTTATTTAATGGACAATTTTCCTCTGGGCATTAAAATAGTTACTTTTTCTACTCACCTAAACTGAAGTGAAAAACCAGAAAAAAAACCCACTGAAACAAAAAAAAAAACCCAAAACCAAAATCAGGCAGAAATACCTTAGGTCAAATGGAAAAACAATAGTTCTCAAGAGATGTTTCATTAACATTTACTGTTGAAATGAGGGTTGCTAATTTTAAGGGGAAAAGAAGTTAGGTCAATCTATTTATTAGGAAAATGTGTTTCTATTCTTCAAATGCTAAATATATGCTCAAAATACTCAACTGAAAAAAAAAAAGGAACTTATTCTAACTCTATGTGATGCTTTAAAAATAAATTGCTGATGCCTTAGGCCTTATACTTTCAGTATTTTGAAACCTGTTTGCACAATACAGCCAGCTGGCATTTGTTCAGGAAATGTTAATTATGTCTATTGGCATTTGGATGGGAGATTAGGAGTGTAACTGCTCTGCTCTTTGTGCACCATCTTTTATTTTTAACTGGTTGCTTGAACATTATTGAAGAGGACAGTCTGTCATAGATTAGTACTGTTCAGTAAATAATCTATTTCAGCTTCACATTCTTTGCTGAAATATAAATAATACATCAATCTTTTTTTTTTCTGTCGCTGTTTAGGCTTTTGATGCTTCCTAGCCAAAGACTAATATTAAAGAACATTTCACTTGGCTGTGCAGTAAGATATAAAAAGAGAGAATACACAAGATAGTGAAGGGGGGAAAAAAAAAAAGAAAAAGAAAAAAGAAAACTTGAAAAACAATGCTCCTACTAGCATATTGAGCACAGTTCAAAAGAACCAGCTGATCCTCCCCTCTGCCAGGTGGGTCCTGCCAGCTATGTTTCAATTATGAGAGGAGGTTCTCTAGAGAACTTAGTATATACAATAGAAATCTTTGCTTGTTTCCCCCTCTTTAAGCGTAAGCTATACCCAAAATAAGTTTGAAAACTGTTTCTGTGGACAGATGTGTAAGTTTGAGTAGAAATATATTTTCAGTATTTTGAGATCATTCATATATATACATATACATATATTTTCAAAATATTTAAAATGCATGTGATATTCACTTTTTCTTGCTCTCCTGTTTCCTCTAAACTCACAAAAGCTTCATCAGACCTTTAGCAGTGCTTTGTAGGATTAAAGGCACTGTTCCTGAGCCATCATTAAAGAACCATTCCTACCTGGAGCATTCTAATTAAGGCTTGTTCAATTATTTGTGCCTGACAGAAAGCTCTAGTTACCACTAGAAAGTGAAAATGAAATCCAGATGAAGTGAAAAGAATAATTGGTTAAGATTCATGAAGTGTTAAGCGTATTTTAGGAAGTTAAAATAGATCATTATAAAAGGAAATCACCATATGTTAGCATTGATCTAGTATTTTTTGGGAACCTTATAACTGTGTAATATTCATAGGCCTTTCATCCTTTGGATCTTTTTTTTTTTTTTTCTTACAGCATTTAATCACAATTAGAAAGAAAAAGAAAGAAAAACTGAATGATCAGAGCCAACTTCAGCATGGTGTGCTGGCCAGAGTTCTTTTGAGCAGAGTATACAGAAATGAGAGTAGAGAAGAAAATTTATTCTACTGAGAAATTCAAGTTAGGATTTTGGAGTTTGCATACATTCTCTCAAACTGTGGCTTTATAGTGAGGAAGCGAGGTGTATTTAGAAGAGGCAATAGGGTGGAATGAGAAAATTCAGTGGACAGTGGTAGAGACTAAGTAGGCCCAAATATCTGCAGGTAGTTAGTAGAGTTAGCAAGTTTTATGTAAGAAATAGTTCAACCCAATCCAAATTATTTTTTGGAATCTGTGACTATAGGTAGTAAACCTTATAATAGAAGTTATACGGAAGGTTAAATGATTAAAGATCTTTAAAAAGCACAAAAAAAAAATTAAACAAGAAAGGAGGATTCAATATTAAAGTCACAGTCTAAGTTAAAGATACAAGAAAATTTGAGAGTTTTCTTACAGAATGTTCTTTTCCTACTGGAAAGTGCTCTTTTTTTTTTTTTTTCTTTTGAAAATCATAGTTTTCTGTTTGTGTTTTTAAAGGAAAAGACAAAATTTACGTGTTTTCATTCAAGCTCAGCCTGATGATGAATCTGTCAGTCATTGAACAACGGAGCAAAGATGCTCAATTCTTGTTTCATACTTGCAAGTACTTTTGTAACAGAGTTTAAAACCAAGTATTTCTGTGTTGATATTATTGGACTCCAGCAGATGAAAACGTGAATTATTTTTAAGAGCTGGGAAAATCAGTCTGTAATAAAATCATAGAATCATAGAATCATAGAATGGTTAGGGTTGGAAGGGACCTTCAAAGGTCATCTAGTCCAACCCCCCTGCAAGGAGCAGGGACATCCCCCACTAGATCAGGTCGCTCAGAGCCCCATCCAGCCTGGCCTTGAATGTTTCCAGGGATGGGGCATCCACCACCTCTC
>JAAGAY010011082.1:0-11536 GCA_011801015.1 Ardeotis arabs | reverse complement strand
AAAAAGAAAAAGAAAAAGAAAAAAAGAAAAAGAAAAAAAAGAAAAAGAAAAGAAATTTGAGCTGTCAAATTATCATGTTTGAAAGGATTTTTATACTGTATTTTATCTTATTTGCTAGTGTACCTCAGAGTGCATTTTTAAGGATAAACTGATAAGATCTTGAAGATGGACTTTTAAAAATAAATGTTAACTGGTCCCTAATTATAGCAATGTGAATGCAACATTGTAACAAGCTCACTAGGTATACAAAAATATATTTGTTGAACTCACAGTGCAATGAAAGCAATTTTTATTTTTCTCTGTAGAAAAAGAGCTCTTTCTATTGAGACTCAATGTCTCACCTCTAGGTCACAGCTGTATTCTGTGCCATCCAGAAGCACCACTTTGCACTGCACAGTTTTAATTTTCTTGGGAGACTTCTGAGGAATGTTTTCTGGTTTAATTTCAGCTGTTTGCACCTCTTTTGTCTCTCTTTTTTCTTTTTCTTCTTGTTTTTCTTCCTTTTCCTCTGCAACTTTCTTTACTTCTCTTTCTTTACCATCTTCTTTGGCAGGCTATAAAAAAAAAAAAAACAGTTAAACAATTATTCAAACTTGGGAAGGTGGATATTTTTAACTTGTTAATTTCTTTTATAAGCTACTAATAAATAAGACATTAAACTTTCATGAAAGTTATGCATATACTGTAAGCACAATAACTAGTGTAAGCATTAAAAGTCTTCCTTTTGGGGATTAGATATTCTTTCTCTCAAACCATAAAAGGTGGATTTTTTTTTTTCCTTTCCTTGAGATGAGATTGTTTTTAAAATGTTTAATTAGCTCCAGGAATTATATAAAACTAAAAACCAGTGTTTATGAAACTCAAGCTATACAGAAACACAGAATGGTTGAGGTTGGAAGGGACCTCTTGAGATCACCTAGTCCAATCCCCATAGGGCCACCTAAAACAGTCTGCCCAGGACCATACCCAGCTGGGTTTCAAATATCTT
Source organism: Ardeotis arabs (assembly GCA_011801015.1). Lineage (NCBI taxonomy): Eukaryota > Metazoa > Chordata > Aves > Otidiformes > Otididae > Ardeotis > Ardeotis arabs. The sequence continues at coordinate 10,548 of JAAGAY010011082.1, read as the reverse complement.
CACAGATGGAGACTCCATAACCTCTCTGGGTAACTTGTTCCAGTGTTTGACCCACCATCACAGTAAAAAAGATCTTTTGTGATATGAGATGGAATTTCATATTTTTAATTTGTGCCCATTGCTTTTTGTCACTTAACTGCATGCCACTGAGAAGAGTGTGGCTCCTTTTCATTCCCTCCCTTCAGGTACTTACACACATTGATAAGATTCCCCTTAACCCTTCTCCTCTCCAGGCTGAACAGTACCAGCTCTCTCGGCTACTCCTCATATGAAATATTCTGTGCCCTTAATCAACTTTGCCACCCTAGAACACGAGGTCTGAGTGTTAAAAACTGACATGCAACTTTTCAAAAAGCAAGACTCTGGAGCACTGCAAAAAGGCTGCGTTTGCCTTGGAACTCAGCACCGACCTCCCAGAATGAATCAATAAGGGCAGTGACCACAAGCATGGCTTCTAGGTAAAGGATATCAAAAATTGAGATCATAAGGCCTCAGAGATAATCCATTTATTATTTGTTGTGGTTAAGTTACTAAGGAGGTATTTGTGCGATCCAATGGCTTCAGAGACAAAGCTTCTCTTCTTAAGAAGCTTCTCTTCTTATCTGTGCTCGTTTCTACCACAATGATGCAGTTCAATGTTCCTATGAACTATGTCAAAATGTGAGGTTACACTAAAATTAGACATCTAGAAGGACTGCAGTAAAAAATGGTCTGCCACAGAGCAGGAACCTTTAAAACCAGCTATGCTACTTGTAACTATATCTACTCAACTGCACGAAAGGCCAGATAGTAGCTGTCATTTTTTCCCTGATATAATCCTAACAAAGCCTTACATGAATTACATAAATCATGAATTAGGTCTCATTAAAATTACTCCAAAGCATCTATTAGCCTTCCCACACGTACCTGTGTTTCAGCACTACTAACAGAGTCTTTTTCTTCTTTGTCATGTGCTTTAGCATTATGCTGATTTTCAGCTGCTGCTTCTTCTAAGCTCTTTTTTGGCTGAGCCACCCCCTCTGGTGCCCGGCATTCACTTTCTTCAACTACTTGTTCTTCCCCTGTGCTCCTTTTCTTGGTGTCATCTTTGGGCTCCGCCAAGGTGTATGATTTTTGTTTCTTAAGCCAGGGGGGAAGGAAACGAGAAATACCCTTGCTTTCAGATGAAGTTTTTTCCTTCTTCTGACTACTTGGACTACTTTGGCTAGTTGGTGCTGGGACAGAGGAAGAATCTTGAGCTTCTTCAGTGGACGTTTCCCTGGACTTCTGATTTTCTGGAGTCTCTGATGCTTCTTCACACTTCTCCTTGGCTTTGTCTGGTCCCAGCTGCTCAGAATCTTTCTTTACTTTAGTCTCTGAGCCAACTTCAGTTGTCATTGTCACAACTTACACTAAAAGAAGCAACAATAAAAATAGTTCTGTTATGTAACATCACTGCTTTTACTGACTCATACATTATTTGCAGTAATTTGTAGTAATAATCTACAAGAGTTTCTAAATTAAACTTATTTGGGTTAAAGAAATACTACTTTTCAAATTCTCAGCTCAAGTAAAACTAGTAAAGTAAAAACTTCCCGCTCTGCAGATGAAGATTTTTAAAAATACTACTCTAGAGAAACAGGTCTACCAATAGCTTCCTTCCCCTCAATAAAAATTTAAGTGTGCTTACTGAAATGCATTTGGTTTATTATAATAAATAATATATAATAAAACAATATTTAACTAATGTTATCGGCCAAGATTATTTCACTAAGAACTTCAGTTCTCGTTCTAGTGGGCTCCTTGGTTGACTCAGAAAATCAAATTTCAGAAGAGCATCCACCTTCTCTAGTTTAACTGGTAGATACAACCCCCTTACTATTCAGTGACACTTATCAACATAACGCAAGTTTTATACAGAAAGTCTTTTTAAATCAAGAAAGAGTGCATGCTTCTAGTTGTTACTTTTTATGTTAAGAAAAGCTACTCTTGTCTTAAAAAAGACTTAGTAAAAATATCTGTACTATTAGACCTTATATAACTCTTCCATCCTCATTATGATATATACATTTTCAGCCAAGAAGCAACCAGGAGGCTCACAGTTCACAGTACTAGAAGCAGACATTGATTTTAGATGGGAAGTCACAGCTTTAGCATTTAAGTTTTAGTTTATAGTCAAATCTGTTGCATTTAAAGTTAAGGGTGTATTTTCACAATTCCCGTATCTCAGTCCAGTGAGCCAGTGGTGGGAATAGAGGAAAATGAAAGAGCAAGCTTACTAAAGAATAGGAAAAAAGCATGGTGAGTGCGATATTGAGTATAAGAAAAAAATAGAAATTTTAAGTTAGTGATACTGTTTAAATTGCTAATAACACGAGGAAGCATACTTTTTTGTAGAAGTAAGATTGAGTTCTTAATCACAAGTTCATACCAATCAACATAAAATCATACACAACTCATACTCTCTCACCACTTCTGCCTGCTCTTCCTTCAGTGAAATTAGAGACAAATTATAATACTATAACAACAAAATACACGATAATAATCTTTAATCTTAACATAACTAGTATTTCTCAAAAAATATTAACTAGAATAAACAAACTTTGCTAGCTGTGTGGCACTGGGTTTTGCTGTGTTACTTTGGAAACGTAATAATTTTTTCCAATTTATTGATGTGAGCCAACAAAAATAAGCACACCAGGGTCCAACAAACAAAGTTTGAAATGGTTAGATCCCATTAGAAGTCATCGGTATTTATTTATAACCTTTTTCAAACAATTTGTTTTAAACTGATGGTCTGTTTGTCTGGTCTGAAGGTTAGCAGGTTAGTTACAATCACATTTATAACTTTAAAACATTGTACTCTCTCCATTAAAATTGATTGTCACCAATGCCTGCAATTAGAGTCAGGAGGCTATTAGTTCAGGGCTCCTGCTGAATTCAACAGCTCTGCCCCCACCTCTATCCAGAAAAGAGTCAAGAAGGTAATCTAGTTCAGGCTTGATGTAGTTAAACTTGCATAACTGTGGTGGTTTAGCCCCAGTCACCATATCATTTCTCGCTCCCCCTCCCCCTCCCCAGTGAGATGGGGGAGGAAACTGGGAAGAAAGGAAAACTTGTGGGTTGAGATGAATACAGTTTACAAGAATAGCACAGAAAAATTAAAATAATAACAAAATATAAGGATACTAAAATATGCAAAACGAACAATGCGTGATTTTCTCACCACCCGATGTCCCAATGACTGATACAGCCCGCCCCGAGCAGTGATTGCAGAAATGAAATCGAGCAGCAAGCAAAGGAGTGAGAGCAAGCCATCAAGGTAGAGAGAGCAAGACCAGTGATGCCCCCTCCGCGGGCAACCTCCACTTATGTACTGAGCATGACGTTTATGCCATGGAATACTCTTCGGCCAGTTTGGGTCAATTGTTCTGTCTCTTTCCCAGCTTCCTGCACCTGCACATTAGCAAGACCTGGAAAGCCAGACAGTGTTCTTGGACTCATTAACAACTCATATCATCAGGTTGTTTATCAACATTCTTCACATATGAAATCCAAAACAAACCAGCTACTGAGAGGAAAATTAATTCCATCCCTGCCAAAACCAGGACAATAACACCTTACATTGCACTTGAGGCCAACTGGAAACTAGTTTAGATGGCAGCAACACGTTGCCTCTAAGTTTCCAAAGCACGTTCATCAGTAGCCAGAAATAAAGTTAACTAAGCTGTTCTTGGGGGGTGGGGTGCGGAGGAAGAAAGAAAAATAAGGAAACTCATAAATGTCCAAATATACACAAGAGAGAAGCTCTTCTGTCAAAAGAGATGGACCATCTACAGGCAAATTCATATTAAGCAAGCATTTTGAGACCAAAAGTAACTGCATGTTGTTTATCTTTTAGTGAAATTTAAAGTTACAACCTAAACCAAAACATTCAAAACATTCACCAACACAGAAATTAAAAGAAAAGTTAATATCTTTACTGCTACACTAGAGACTTCTGAATACATTTCAAGCTTAAATATTACAGTTACGTAAACATTTCCTTCAGTTTTTATAAAACCTTCCAGGTTTGTTGTGAGAGAGTATTAATACTTATGTAAGTATTATTTATCTCTGAAAGACAGCGTTCCAGTTGACTAGCTGTTGAGATTAAAGAATTTGCTATTTCAAGCCACATATTATTATACTATTTTTAAAGTTGCTACTACTGAAATTACATTTTGCTATCACCTTCATATTTTACACAGAATTGCTGCTGTTCTTTCCTAATGGTAGGTATCTTAATAATAAGGTAAAAATTGATTATTAAAATGAACAGTATATAGAAAACCAAAATCAACTTTCCCCAAAGAAAAATTCCCAAACTTCTGCTGATCAGAGAATAGCAATCCACTCTGTTTAATAAAGCAAAACCAGAGGTTTTGTTGATAACAGTGATAGTGGTGATTTTTTTTCTCATGCATCTCTAGAAAATAACTAATTTCTTCTCAGAAAATAGCTAAAAAGATTCTAGAGCACTTGATAAACAAATCTTCAAAGAAATTACAGGAAAAGGAAAATCACTGTATTTCCTGTATGCATTTTTTGCTTTTCAAAATATGCAGAAGTGTGTGAAATACATGTACCCACTAATAAAAATGAGTTATATACCATTCTTGAAATTAAGATAATATTTTGTTTGTACAGTCAAATAGGAGGCATCTCCAGAAAATCCCTTAGAACTGAGCAATATAAAATCACCCTGTAAACATGTTCCTATGATACTGTTCTAACAATCAAAGGAACTGAGGATACCAAGTTATGCATTTTAACTTAATTTAGACAGGATAGCAGTGAGTGGTACAAACTTGTCCATTGTGAAACAAGAAAAATTCTACATGTCTGAGTGTCCAAGATTTTCATAACTGAATTTATATTTAAAAAGAGAACTTGGCTTTATACTGCAGAAGCAAGGGAAACTTGCTGCAACCCCTAGCTGAATAGGTCTGTCCACATTAATGCCTTCATTTGATGCTCACAGCAGGAGGTGATTTCTTTCATGAGCTCAGTTTCCCATAAGCTTGTAACTTCAGTGCTTCTCCAGAGGGGGGGGGGCGGGGAACAAAACACATGAGAGGAAAAACCTACAAAACAAACCACATCTCTTTGCTAAGCCTGTAGATTTCTTTATACTCCCAGCAGACTCCGAGTTGTTAGAGATGAATGAATCTACTGAACAAGGGCACTGACCAGGAGTGTAAGGGACAGTCTTCCCAAAATATCTACGTTCTCTAGCACAAGAACTTTAGATATTTATTTTTACTACAGTTTCATTTTGGCACAAGAATTAGGCATCCCTTGAGAAACTGAAAATCAGGTCTACCTGCCCTTCCCTGCGCTCCCTTCTGTTCTACACACTATTTCAATGCTCTGTCAGAGCCACCAGTTTTATACTTCACAGGAAAAACAGAGGTAGTGGGGGACAAAACACTGGAGCTCTGCAATCACAGTCTTCTGTTGCAGGGTGTAAAGTCTGATGTTACCTTCACTACAGTCAAGCAGATCAAGTAACCAGGTTATCTGGAAATAGCTTTTTCCTGATTTGAGAGGGAAGACCTTGCAAGATCCCATCCAGCCCTGTGTCTTAACAGTCAACAATTTGTCAGAAAGAAAAAACAGAAATAAGAAACAGCATTTGTCTCAGAAGTGAGATCAGGAAGAAATAAACCAAATTAGGTTGAAAATTTACAGTTCTAAACTTTAGCTGCATCTTATCTTCCCCCAGTCTCTAAGGAAGCATTGTAAACTCATTCACTCTTACTACGTAGCATAACCACACTAGGTATTTTTGCCCCTTTATTTTTTTTTAAGCTCTAACAGTTGCAGCAGAATATGGTTCTCTTTATCTCACCTCTTTTGTATTGCAAGGTAACATTAAATCCATATTTCATTTTGAAAGGAGAATGAGAATGAGAATCTTGCAGCAAGAGTGGACAGAGAAGGAACCTTAAGGAGATGCTCAAATTGAAGGATTACCAAGGTCTGAGGAAAGAGGAAAAAAAAAAATCTTGGCAGATTTTGCCATTGGCATTAAACCCATGCACATTAAGCTACTAGTGATAAGATCCGTATCTTTTGTAATCCTCCTGAAAACTTGGCTCATGCAGATCAAATGTCTACCCAAACTTCAAGGGCCAAGGCGGAAGCAGTAGGGCAAAACATATTTGAAATAGCCTCGCAATTTCTGAATAGGAATTAAGTTTGTTTAAAAAGGTCCTGCTTTTATGGAGAGCAGATGTCCTGCCCTAATCATACGTCTACCAGCTTCTCAAGAAAGGGTGCCAGCCAGGAAGCAACTAAAGATAAGAGCTATTCTCTCTCCTCTTTAATCATCCTTTCCTCTCCCTTTTTAATCCACTGAGGAGAAACTAATGCTGGCCAAAGTCCACACCTGAAAGTAGGGCAGAACACAATATTATTTCCTTGCCACTCTCTTTCCTCTCAAAGGTATAGATTTGTCAGTTGGTTGATACCTTTCTTCCAGTTCCTAGTATAAATTATTGAAGTGTACTTCTCTGACTAGAAGGATTCCTGCTGCCACAGATAAACCAGAAATGGAAGACAAAATGAGTATAACATGAAGTTTATAAAATAAAAAAGAAAAAGTGGCTCAAAGATTACAATTTGGTATCCTGAAAAGTTACTGACAACATCAAACTAAAACCACAGAAAGCTTTTCTTCACTGCAGTTGATAATCTGCGTCTTAATTGTTTCCATTATAGTACTACTTATTCATCAGCAGAGGTGAACAAATTCAAACCCTTTTTCCATATATTTCTGGATGTTATTTTACTTATTTTCTGAGTATAAAAAAAGTAGGAAAAGGCAGTCCTAAAACTTGTTTCTTTTGTCACTGAAGTTTGTAGCAAACTCAAGAAATCAAAATCACTTTGATAGCTATATCTCCATCAGTCTACTAGGATTCACAAAACCTCATCATGTCATAGAAGAAAAAAAAAAAAAATCATTCTACTTCTATTGAAATCAATTACAACTCAGTGCAATAAAAGCCAACAGGGGTGTGTGCAAGTCGTGCAATTTTCTGGATCACCATATTATTAATAATTCCTTTTAAAAATCATTATCTTAATAAAATTTAACTACTTGCACACTTGCACTTCAAAAAATTGAAGCTCACAGAGCATAGACATAAAAGAAGAAAAAGAGGGCAAAGAACGTCTGGAAAAAAAAAACATGAAAAGCTAAAACAAGGTCATATGTACTTCAACTACTTATGTGGGAGTTTTCTTGTTTTGTGTTCTATTTCTTGTCATATTATTGATTTGACAAACAGAAGACAGCTCTGCATTTCATAGTTGGCTGGGACAGGTCATTTACAAACAATATGCTTGCTAGTTTCAATACATAAAATTTCTTGCCATAAAGGCCATAAAGTAATAAAATCCTAGCTGCAACAGTCATTCATATTTTACAGAGTGTAAAAGGGTCTGGTTTAACCACTAGGTAATATCTGAGGAACTTGGTACTACGTCCACAAGATTTTTAAAAAAGCAAAAATAAATTCTTTTTTGTAGAATACAATAATTTATACTCCAAATCAGGCTGAATGCAGTAATGAAAAAACTTTCTTTTACATTTCTGTTAGATTTTAACACTTATATTTTATCATCAGTATGTAAAACAAGAAAGCTCATGGCATCACATGGCTCCGTGCAGCATCATTTTGCTGAAGGTGCCAATATAACCTGCACATATTCTATTAGCACACAAAGCAAAAAGTAAATCCCATTTCACCTTTTAGTCATTATTTAGGTGGATCACTACATTTGAAAAGACATGGAGCTCTCTCAGCACAAAGGAATAAGTCATCAACTAAAGAATACAGTTTTCAACTTTGAGATCCTTAACGAATCAAAAACATCCCTAAAATTGGCTTAGTTACATCAGTCCACAACATTTACATTGTGTGGCTTCCAGTAAAACACTGATCTGCAGTCAAACATCAACTCAAGAAAGCCCCAGTTCTCTCCTAGGAACTTGCATCCTCCCCTGTATTTACACATACACAGGACTGTATATAGAAACAGACCTACTTTGACTATTGAATCTAATAATTTGGATTAAGTTCATTTTTAAGCACATTCCTGAAAAAAACCAGATGAGACTAGAGTCAAAGATCAACAGTTTAGCAAGCTACTGAACATGTTTTCACAAGTTACAGCAGAGAACCCACAGGAAAACATTTTGTATGTACAAAATCTGATCTGTTTTCAAACAATTAAAATTATCTCTAGCAACTGCACCCAAACCTAAGTATTTACACACTGAATGTGACAAGGAGGACTGTTCTGGTTTGCTCCTTCCCTGATGACCACTGTGCACAAAAAATCAAGGTTAACTGCAGAGGCTGAAGAGACAGAATGCAGACTCTGGTTTTTCCTGAGTCTCAACAGTAACCACAGGCAGAAGCCTGTCAGAGCCCATCGATTTCCCATGCTGGGACAAGACCACCAGCGCTGGGGTGTGAACTGACCTCATGCTGTCACGGCTCTTCTCTGTAGGCTTAGAAGGTAACGCATCGATAAACAGAAGACCAAGAACAATCCTATACCACATATAGCCAAAACTCCTCCAGATTATTTCTTTTAAAGCTTCACAGTTTATGGAAGAGCCTTATGGGATAATCCAAGCGACCAGACAACTAAAGCTGTGTTATGATTCAGACTTTTGCCATTGTAATATCTCCTGCTAAAAATATTTATTCCAAATATAAGTCAACTAAAAATCCCCTTTGGCCTCATGATTCTGCCTCAACTGCCTCCTAACTGGAAGCTTATTTGCAAGGAGGGAACTAGGTGAACAAACTGTCCTTGCCAGTCCGTGCATTGGTCAGCAGATGGTGCCATAATAGTTCTAAAAATCAGTAGCACATTTCAAAGGTCAAACTTTAAACAGCAACACTATTCCAATTTCAAGCGTAATTTCCAAGTTATGACAAGTAATTGAATGTTTTCATATAAGTATTAACATAACATATTTTAATAAATGTAACTTCAGAGCCAGACAGTGAATTACTACTCCATGACAATAAAAATTTAAGTTACATGTGTACATGAACATATGGGTCTCGGTATATACACATATTCGCATAGCCTCTAAGCTTATCTTCAAGAGTAGAAATTGTACAACAAGGTGTCTTCCCAAAGGATTCTATGTCTATAAAATCCAGTTTCCGAGAGAATTCCAGGCACACCATGGTAGCAGCTATACTCGTAGGCATCCTTTTACCTAGATAGTGAAGTTACTAATCAAGATACTAGAGGATTTGTGGTGCTGGTTTTTTTTAAGCCTTCATGATTACCTCCATGCCATTATACAGCTGAATATTTGCAAGCATTAAATGTTTCCCTCCCAAATACAGTAGCCTACCTACATTACTAGGAAAACATTTTAGTCCTTATATAAATATTGAAATACCATCAAGTCTCTAGAAGTAATTTTTGCAGTGCTAGAAAATTACTGCAAATGTGTCATCATTCCTTTAAATATATAGAATACACAAGACTCACCAGAAAAACACTGACAAGTTCCTACATAGGATGGTGTGAATTTAAAAGATACTTTTGAAACAATGATATAAGACAAGTACTAGAGCAATTCTGAAGATCGCTGTGAAGACAAAAAAAAGATGATGAAAGATACAGAGAGCAAATTAAATTGAGTCAGAGAAAGATATTTCTGTCTGAAATTGAAAAGTGAGTGTCTGCAGTCTAGATAGAATATTTTTACAATAAAACTATTATGCTTACAAATTTATGGAAAGCAACTCTATGGAAAATTACCTCAGCTCTTTGTAAAGTCAAAATGGAATCCAGGAACATGACTATTTCTCAAAATCTTTTTTCCCACTAAAGCAACACAATGACACACATCCATTCTCTAGCACTCAAGTGCTCCCAACTTTTCATAAAACACCTGCTGCTCGCCATCTCTATTTTGTCTGGTGAATAACTCTGTTACTGCAGTCCAAATACAACTTAAAAGGATTAGTTTTAAAGAATAATTTGGCTGAAGGGATACAACTCTCCAGAAAGGAAAGATAATTCTACACAACAAGACATGAAAACAAATGAGAATTCTTTAAACACTATTTTGTTAAAATTTGTCTCCTGACACTAGGTAGCAGCCTAAAAATGTATAAACAAAACATAGAAAATAATATTAGAAAGTGCTGTTTCCTAAACTACATGAAATGAATTGAGAACAGCATCATTTGTATAATAGTACCCAGGCAACATGTAAAGCTCATCATAGAAAAAAAAAAAAAACCAACTCAAAACTTTCAACAAAATCAGAACAGAAATACCTTTCAAGTGCTATGTGTAGCCAAGTCGCAATGCACACATTGAAATTTCTTTGAGATTACATTTAAGGAAATATACATCCTGCAGCTCTCTCAATGCTATCTATACCATACCCAGAGAGAATAGGAATCTGTTCCTTCCGTATTTTCAATCTACAAATACTTTGATATATCAAGAAGAAAAAAAAAAAAAAAAAAAAAA
>JAAGAY010011081.1:0-10030 GCA_011801015.1 Ardeotis arabs | reverse complement strand
TTGAACGTGGACCAACTTTCCTGGGCCCCTCTTCCCTCCAGGGCCGCCTCCCATGGCACTTTGCCCATCAGGTCCCTGAAGAGGCCGAAGTCCGCCTTCTTGAAGTCTAGGGCTGAGAGCTTGCCATGGAGTTTCCTCGCTGCCCCGTGAACAATGTAGACATAAGACCACTTGCAAGCTGGACTTTGCAAGATTCAGCAAATTCCCTTTCTCCCATAACACAGCCCCCTTGCAGTAAACCATAGAGTGTAGAAGGGAGGCTTTGACTCAGCAATGTTTTTCTAGAACAAAAGGTATTCAGCATTCAGTCAGAACAGCATCTATTTTAGATTAAGAAAAGTGTTAGGAAAAAAAGTTAAATTTTGTTGCATATCTCTCCTGGTAGGATTTCCTGACAATAAAATTGTCTTCAAAATCCTGCAGACATTATGGAGATCTTTCTTAATATTAAATGGATGATCCTCTAGGGATCTCTGAACACTCTAGCAACCAAATACTAAAAAGTTGATCCAGAAGAGCATAGTGTCTAATAGAGGTGACTCCAGAGTCTAGCACAATTTTCTCTCCTGTCTTACAGGGAGCCTTAGGAATTTAAAAAAAAAAAAAAAACAACCAAAACCAAACTGTCTAATGCTCTTGAAGTACACAATAGGAGTTAATGGAAAGGCTATAATCAAGATTTTTTTATTGCTATATCTTTGAGTCTTTGCTATAATAGGGTAACATGAGAGACATTTTGGAATACTTGAATTGTATCAAATTAATATGTTAATCCTAACATTTTATTAACATTTCTATTTGCGATAATGTATCTTGCAGAAACACTGTAATGTGACTACTTTCTTTTATTTCTTTCATCTGTGTTATAACACTGCTTTTATTCATAGTGAAAGGCACCATACAATCTGAAGAGTCCTTGACATGCGCATTGAAACAGAAAGATGTGTGCAGAAGCAATCTCACTGACTTACTGGACACTTGATATTGAAATAATTAGCCAATTTAAATATATTTTGTAATTTTATCTAGAGGAGATATTTTTTCCATATCAGCATTTGCTTGGCTGCTCTTACAAAGATGAGAACTAGCTGGAGACAGCCAAACTGAGGGAACCAAAAATGATCAGAGGTCAATGAACCCATGATCCACAATGGAACATTGAATGAATAAGAGTTAGTTAGAATAAACTGGGGGAAAAAAAAAAAAAAGGGAAATCACAAGGTGCCTGTGTACTTTTCTGGTTTTCTATTCTTTCAGCTATTATGTTGATCATTTAGGCTACCTGAATTCCCTCTAGTAACGGTCTAGTTAATATGCTTCTAACAAATTTCACTATTGGATTTTTCAAATGGAGGTAACAAGTTTAACATAAAATTCTACATAATATTATGCATATGATATACCTGCACCTATATAAACAGGAATTTATTAGTTTTGGAATACTTAAAATATTATCTCAATATTTTAGCAATGAAGTAGAGATCTTCAGTATTCACTGGACAATCATCGATAAAGCTCTCTAACATTTTATCACAATTAAAATTCTTAACACTTCTGCAGCATTGATAATCTATGAATTTCAAAACACTTCAATAATAATAATAATAATAATAATAATAATAATAATGTAATTGATATACCTTCCCATGACTAAAGAAGAGAAAGATTAAATAGATTGATGAAGAAGAAATTCTACAAGAAAATACTGGGTTGATTTCTATTATCTTGGTCAACTGCTAGACAAGAGAGGGAAGATTGTTAATGAGATAATTCAAGAAAAAAAAGGAAGATAAAAACATGTGCTAAAGGTCATATATGAAATTCATAGCAAAGTTAGGACAAAAAGTAAAAATATATAGGCAATTGATTTTTTTCAAGGTTGGAGGGTTCTGTTCAGTAACATACTTCGGAAAATGTTTCCGTTTAAAATAAGATTTCACTTCACAAAAAATATTTGTGTGATGACAATAAACTAGGGAGGTAGGTAAGCATATTACTTTAACTGCAACATTTTAAAAAAGTGCAACTCCAAATCTCAATGCTGAATCTAGTGCTGTAAAGAGAAAACCACAAAAAAAAACCCAAAAAACAACAAAAAAAAATTAAAAAAGAGTAAAAGAGTGAAAGATATTTGCAAATTCAAGACCTTCTCACACTTGCAAAAATCAAACGCTAGTCCTCCAAATATATATTTGTATACATACATATAATTTTCTGTTTGTTCCTCCAAATATATTTTTTTCCACTGTGGTAAAACCAATGCCTATGTTGTCACACATTGTAGCCCACTAATAACTGTATGGGATATGATAAAAGACTGTAGCAAACTTCTCTGCAGGCATAGCTTGTTTTTCCCTCATGTCATACTCCTCCTTTCCTTTAACGCTGGCTAAGATTCACTTCTTTCCTGTTAGTTTTGCACCACCATGGTTTTGTACTGATCCTTATAAATTCTGTTATAATTTGGGGCCTTGCATAAATAAGTGAAACAGCCTTTGGCAAACATTTGTATTGTAAGATTTTTCTTTCTTTTTTAATATTTCTTAGTAATAATCTAAAGATCTTTCTTTCCATCACCATGTAAATTGGTGAGGTACAACCAGTATTTCATTTATAATCAGTGGGAAAATAGGTGGCTAATATGTATGGATAAAGAAGATAAAAAGAGTTGAATAAAAAGAGTTCTTTATGATCTTGTTATGACAAAAAAAAAATTAACCAAGGATAATGTGAGAGGCAGAAAACTGCATTACAGTGATGTGTGTATCTCTTACATTTCAGTCCTTGTATAGAGGTATTTCTACTCAGTCACCCACTATTCTAAGAATCTGCTACATGAACGATGTAATTTCCTTTCCCTTCAGTTTTTAGAACTTTCTTAAATGCCTTTACTTCTGATTCTTTTTCTTTTGACTTCAAAGTTTCATTGTGAATTTCACAGAGGATTCTTAGTCAGGAATAACAATTATTTTAGTGTGTATTTACTTAGATATCACAGTTGATTCTTTAACAACACCAATCAAAAGCACTTACATGCTATAAATTGTGTGAGTATTCTGTTTCTACTGCTGGCTGTTATAATATCTCTTCCACATAAATGCATGCCAGTGATTTTTTTTTTTCCCCCAGATCTAAGAATTGATTTATTTCCTCTCATCTTCTTTCTCTGTTTCTGAGCCAAAACTCTGAGGAGGTTAATTCCACAGATAACTTGGATGCCCCATCCCTGGAAACATTCAAGGCCAGGTTGGATGGGGCTCTAAGCAACCTGATGTAGTCCCTGCTCCTTGCAGGGGGGTTGGACTAGATGATCTTTAAAAGTCCCTTCCAACCCTAACTATTCTACGATTGTATGATTCTATGAACTCCACTACCAGCAAGACTGGGCACAACTTGCTACTCTTTAGTACAGATACAGCAAATAATGAATTGTACCATTGAACTTGGAGCAAAAGTACACTTATTTCTGAAAACAATAATGAATTTAATGGATTCATATTACAGTCAGTTCCAAAAATATGATCATAACTTAATTAAGAGAGAGCTTTCATGATTAATGGCCTACTGAGATTTGCATTTTGGGCTTCCTTCCGTTCATATGATGTGTGGCCAAGAATACAAGGCATTGCCCTCATATCAGTGTAGTTTTTTTCACATTCCTTCAGAGGAATGTGCATATTCTACATTCTTAAGCATCACCACAGAACTAGTAAGAGCTTTGCAGCATGAACTCACACCCATTTGAAAACATCTAGTCCCAAACTAGATGGATATTGACTGAACAATATTAGTTCAAAATTAAGAAAGACTAAAAAAAACCCACCTAACAGAAAACAAATGTCCTTCTCAAATATGCCTGTTACTTCAGTCAATCTCCTAAAATTCAGGAAGAAACTGAGGACTGAGGGACAAAAAAACCCTGGAGGTTTTACAATCAGACACTGACTACCTTCCCACCAAAAGATTTCGAAACAAGATCTTCAGAGTTGTATTTCTACTTGGGCCTCTTTCCTGGGAGCTGCACACTGAATAAGCTCTTATAGCTTACATTTTATTTTCATTCATGTCCTCCCAGTTACTGCTACTGACACAGATTGGAGCAAAATTTTCATGTCTATAGTAATTTTATAATAAATGCTTTTTCAGGAGACATAAGCTTGTTTCAACATACAGAAGGTTTACACCATATCTTTGTATTCTTTTTTTAAATTATCCTTTCTCAATTCCATAAGAACTTATCCTCTTTCTTCCTATTTTTTTCTCCCCATACATTCCTATGTGGCAACTGTTTAATGTACAGAATACCTGAATGCTGATGTACCAGTAAGGATGAAACAACAGCGGATAACGTTCTGTGCAGCTTATATTTTCTGTTAAGAGTTTGGGAACTAAATGTTGTCTAAATCCAGCAGTTCTTCACAGTACATAGAGTTAAAAGCTCTGTGCATATGTAATGTCAGTGATGAACCAGGATCCATGAATGCTTTATTTGTGCTAGCCATAAATCTGCTATATAAGCTGCTGCAAAGGGTAGTTAAGACAAAATTTTCTTTTAAGAGTTGAAACTTGTCCGTCCTCCCCCCTCCCTCAATTTTAAGTTGACAAAAAACTTGTAAGGTTTATGATATACATCTGAGATCATTGAGTAATTACTGCCATCTAGTTAATTCTCCATGCAATGAGTCGTATGCAGTTAGTAGAAATGAAGGGCCAAGATCTCCGTTGCTGTATCTGACAGGAGATAATAAAAAATGGTTAGGACATCCAGCCTCTTTTCACTTAGGGAATGCTTGCTTTCTGCCATACAAGTTTTTGGTGTTTATTTAATCTTCTTATAAAGGTCTCAGAGAGCATATCATTGATGATGGTTATCCTTCCAATCAACATACCCTCTTGTCTAACATATACTCACATGTCTGCTGAGCTTTCCCTCTGTATTGCAAGCAAGGAGTATACCACTTTTCAAAGCATTTTGCCTCTATGTTATATGTACAGTCTCTGAATTCATGAAAAAAAAAAAAAGGAAAAGCCCTCCATTGCATGCCAAGGATGGGGACGCATTGTACATGCACTACCCATATGCCAAAGGAAATCATCAGCCATTCCTAAAGGTGCAAGACAAGGATATCCTATAATAACAATGTGAGCCTCCCTGTGACTGTATACTCTTGATTAGAGCGAAAGCAAAACATTTTGTCATTAGTATCAACATCCCACCACTGATAACTTACTTTTGAATAACTATGTGCTTCTTTGTACTCCAATTTTTTGCCAACTCCACTGCACACCTCCTTCTAAGAAGCCGCAGCAGAAACAGGAGAGAGAGAGACTGGGGTGCATCTGTCCCTACTTTTTGCCTCTCTCAGCTTTGTGATGTCTCTTAGGACAGTAAACTGAATTTCTCTGGAAAAGAGACCAGTCTGTGAATTCTGCTTCTCTCTGTCACAGAAATATAGCCCACAGCAGCTGAAAGGGACTAAGTATTATTTGGACAAGGCCTTCAACTTCTGAAGACTCAAGTATTTTACAGTCAGAAGTACTTTGAGTACAGCGCGTAACTAGGGAGGAACACCCTCTTTCTCACCAGGATCCAGCTCCTTTGGAACAGTGCCTGCTTTATGCCGTTAAAAATAAATAAACTATGCAGACTATCTGCCTGGCCCCCAGATCTTTTTATCAGGCCAAAAACTGCTTGTGTATGACCAGTTTTACTTAGTCAGTCCAGGAAAGGAGAGAAAGCTCTCAGAAGGACTGACGAGAACTCTGTATGCTAATTGCCTTTCTGAATGGAGAAAAATGTAGAAAAAAAATGATTATAAAGGAGGACAATGAAAAATTAGTCGCTTTGTCTAAATGCTTCCAGTTGTTGATAAATGCTAACTGTTTAGTCTCACCAATTTTTTTTCAGCCTGCAGCTGCAGAGCCAGCATTCCTTGTCCCTCGCCATGACTGACGATCTGACTGTGTGCCAGATAATCACCAATTCCTGCTCTGCTGTCTGCCTCAGTTATTTTTTTAAGAGCATTTTTTTCTCCTTTTCTTGAACCTGATGATCTCACACCGGAAATTCAGCTTTTCTCCCAAAGAAGAGAGTCTTTTGTGATGGCAACAGAGCACTCTTACAATCAGCTGGGAGTTTTCCTTACTTAGGGAAAGAAAAAAAAAATAAGGTCAAGAATTGACAGAGTTCCAGCAGTGCTTAAAGTCTAGCAGTACAAAAACGCTATTTAAGGAGCAACAAAAACCTAAAGACACATTTACTCTGAGGTAATGGTGACATAATTTTTTGGAGAATGATTCCCAGTTATTTTAACCTATTTTTTCTTGCTGCATTAAGGACCAAAATGTGAACAGGATATAGATGTAAACTTTACATGGAGACAGTGTGTCTCACAAATCAGTGTAGAAACGTCCAGCACAGAAATGGCTCTTTACCTTGACAATAAAGGCCAGTTTGATCGTTTATTTTCTTTATTCCTACAATGAGTCCATTGAAAAACCTTCATCATTTTTATTCTGCTTCAATGCCTTACAGTTTTCTGTCCCTTGTAAAGGAAATAAAGTTACTAAAGGCAATTTGGAGACTCTGAATGAGATCTTGTTTTGAAGTTTCATAATGATTTCATGAATTTATTTTGTACTGCAAATTACAGTCTCTTGATTGCTAACATGAGACTTCTACGTTTTTATTAGCGTGTCTGTGGCCAAGAGACTGGTCAAATTTACTTTAGCCTTGATTCAGGCTTCAGTGGTGCCTTTACTTTGTAAGTAAAAGATCCTTTTGTGATCAGAATATCTTTACCCTGCTAATCTAATTTCTGTACTCCCATTTTTCATTTCCCAGTTAACTGATCCATGTCCTCTTGCACAGAGATTCCTGGAGAGGAGCTAGTACCTATTTCATTTCCCATATATTATTCTGGGAGACAAATATGCTTTTCCCCACCATTGTACCCTGTAGAAAGTCTTTTCAATGTGATTCCTAGAAAATTAGTGTGCCGTGAAGTGGTAGAAATGGTCCAGTTTCTCCAATACGCCACTCCCTCTGCTATTGTATGCCAAAAGAGTATATGACTGTTTTCCCAGACAGTACAGAGAAGAGGTAAACCAAGGTATCCAAACTGCTGTACCAGAATTTCTGAATTCCCATTTTGACCCATCTCTTGTTATAGTGATCTCAAATTACCTTACATGGAAAGCAGGATATGGGAATGAGGCTCAGATTTATCTCAAGTAACTTTAGCTTTCCAATTTTTTTTTGGTATTGTCTAATTCAGTTACAGAGAGGATAAAGATAGAGAGGTAGAGATAGAAATAGATGGAGATGGGGGGGGAGAGAGAGAGGTAAGAGATAGAGATAGAAATATATATTAGAGAGAGATACAGAGAGATAGACAAAGATGGAGATTGTGGCAATAGCAATGGAGATGGAGATAGAGAGAGACAGATTCAGGTATTTCTTCTACAGGTAGTGGAGCAGAGACATTCACATCCTGAGGCCAGTTCACTCCATTTAAATACTTACTTTCAAATGGGATGAATTGTCCCCTGCTGGTGCCTGTATCTAGGGATTATAGTGTCAGCCAGAATTACTCACTTTAGATGTCTGACATATGGACAGAGAAAATTAGGTGACAGGTACTTCATCACAAGACCTTGCACATGGGCAGTTATCACAGAGCAGAGAAACTGGGGTTAATCTGTTGTTACGGGAGAAAGCAGCTTCTGTGTAGCTATGCAAGCTACACAGCCCCCTGCCAGGATCTGCTCTGCCAGTGAGAACATAAGGACAGGAGCCTTAGGGAGCTGGGGGCAGGAGGATGCTAGCAGGTTTGTTACAAAGCAGTACGAGGATAAAGAAAGGCCAGTTGCACAGGGCTTTAGAAGGAATTGAGCTCTTAGATCACCATTTAAAACTTCCCATTGAAGAGCCTGGCCAGTCACTTCTTCAATGGTGAAAGCATTTAAAAAATAAAGAAAGGTTTGCCAAGAATGAAACCCTCCTATGCAGGTTCAGGATCAGCTACTGATAGTACTTTTCAGATTCCACTCCTTATTTCTGAATTCGTTCTCCTGGGTCTCCCTGCCCTGTCCACACCTTTGAGAGACACTGTGTACATGAACAGAAATGTGTTTCTTCCACACTGCTTCTTTCCTTACTTTCACGTAAAAAATAAATGAAGTTTTGCATGGAAAAACACGTCTGTTATTCTTCAAAAATATCAAAGAAACTCCTACAGTTCTTCAGTGAACATAGTACTTTAAAAGGATAATTGGCATAATGGCCACCATCTCTGTTTTATGTAAAGGAACACAATGACTCCAGACATTCTCAGTTACAGCAGACTCTTGGTTTGAATTGCAACAATTAGAAATGTCCACTTGGTAAATCATCTTGTCCTTTCTGCTAATACAGCACTGTTTCCTCTCATACTTTCCTTGGTGCTTCATCCAATCTAATTTTGCCATTCTTCTTGATAGAATATTCCTTTGCCAAATAGGTCTATTACTAGTAAATATGACATTGTACTCGGTCCCCGTTTTCCTGTGTTCTGTGGAATCCCATTTTTTTCCAAAAGCAGTTATATTTCACAATGCCACCTCCACTAAATTCCATCCCTATCCCTATCCCTACCCCCCCGCCCCCAACCCGAAACTAACAGCATTTTATATATTTCTTAGAACTTGGGACCAATAGGTGTCATCTTGACAAATTCGGGCTGGAACTGTCATGCAATGTTCTTATAAAGGCTCAGGCTTGAATACCAGTCAAATATCATCCCCTCATTATTTTAGCACATTTGGTCCTGAGATAAATTCCAGATGTTCAAAAAAGAATGAAAATGAAAGAATTGAAAAAAATATTTAATCCATATTTTGGGCAACAGTTCACATTTCTTTTTTAAATAATAAGCAGAAAACTGAATTGAAAAAATGCAAAACTGTTCTTTTCAATCTTGGTTGCTTAACTGTTCATGATACAGTTAAGCCATTGTCTCTACAAACTGAAGTTATTAGTTCTTTCACAATTTTTTAAGTAATCATGAGTTAATTAGAGTTTAGTGTTTTGTGTAATATGACAGTTGGATTTGAATCACCCTGGATGTTAGTTTGCAAAACCAAAACCACATTGATCTCCCAGTGCATAAGACGAAACCAAACTCTTCCATGAGAATAGTAATCACCACACATTTGTGATTCACATTTGCAAAATCAAACAAAGAAATTGTGAAAATGCCAAAATAAACCAAAATCTGTTAAATCTATTTTCTGCCATGTTTTCCTAAAGGCATAATCTTGATTTGATTGTGTTGTTTGGGCAGACATCTGTCCAACAGTCTACAATGACTTTTGAATGCACTGGGCAATTTTAGTCAAGTCTAACAGGGGAATAAAGGTCACAAAGTCATACTTCCACAAATTTGGTGAAAATTTTTTAACCAAATATGGGAAATAAACCCAAATTACACCTCCCACTAAGGAAAAGGTAAAGGAAATTGTCTTATCATACATTTTTTTTGCCGCCAACCAGCTAATGTATAGCTTTAGTTGAGCCTGGAGAGAAGAGGAAGAAGAGAGGATAATATAGGAACATAATGGCTTTTGGGGTAGTTCAGTACCAGTACAGAAATTTTAAAGGATATAAATCAATAGGAAATCACACATCTTTAGGTTGACTGCTTGCAGAACAATTTGTTTCTCCCTCAGTCAGCAAGTCACTTAATCTTTTGTTGCTGCTGTTTCTTTTCTCCTTCATTTATTGGTGCATTCTACTGATAAAGCAGTGAGAGGTGAACATTAGAGTTCAGAATCCTGAGTAATTGTCGTAGTTCAGCCCGGATCGGGACCAGACTACGCAGTCTCTCTCTCACTCCCCCCACCCTCCGAGAGAACAGGGGGAGATAATAGAAGAAAAACGGCTCGAGGTTTGAGATAAGGACAGGGAGAAATCCTTAAAGTTACCGTCACGGGCAAAAACAGACTCGACTTGGGAAAACTATTCATTTATTACTAAATTACTATTGCTACA
>JAAGAY010011080.1:0-11755 GCA_011801015.1 Ardeotis arabs | reverse complement strand
GAGGAGAGGAGAGAAGAGAAGAGAAGAGAAGAGAAGAGAAGAGAAGAGAAGAGAAGAGAAGAGAAGAGAAGAGAAGAGAAGAGAAGAGAAGAGAAGAGAAGAGAAGAGAGAAAAGAGAAAGAAGAGAAGAGAATAAAGTAAAATAAAATAAAATAAAATAAAATAAAATCTTACTTGTGGGAAGAACGATGAAAAAATATACACATTAGAGAGGCTGACACCTTGCAAAAAGGGAACACACAGCACACCGGAGCGGTGTTGTGAGTTAAGTCACCCGCCGCTGCCGGCACTGCCTGCCGGCACACGCAAGCATGCGCGGAGAACAAGCTGATCTTGTTTGCCATCCAACTCCCCTCCTCCCTCCCCGACGATGAGCAGAACTTCACTGTCACCTTGGTTTTGCAACACATCCCCAACGGGACAGACCTGCTTGAGTATTTTTGGGTTGGGCAGGTCCTGAGTGATCCGGGTAGCACAGGACGGGGAGGTTGAGGGCAGGAGGACCCTGCCTGCTGATCCAGGAGGCTTCACCCACAGCAGACATGGGGTACAACACTCCATTTGAGGGTCCTGGAGAGTTTTCTGGGTTAGTTAGATGGAAACTGAGTGTTCAGTCTTTTGTGCAACTGGGGAAACTGAAGCACAGATTGGGAATCATCACAGCATCACCCCGGGAGCTCCTTGGTCCAACCTCCCACTCCCAGCAGCGATGGGTGCAGACCTCCTTGCTCAGAATGGGCTTAAACCCCCTCCAAGGGCAGATGTGACCTTCACATCAGCATCTCCTGAGCATCCACGAGCATCTCCCGGCCACGCTTCTCTGCCAGATGAGCACCCAAATACCACCCTTCCTCCCTGCAGCACCCGAAACCCCAAATACAACGCTGCAAGCCCACCATGTTGAAAAACAAGGTGCGGCAACCGTGCCCAGATTTGCCCAAACCCAGACAGTTGATGACCAGGACCCCCCGGGATTGTATTTTCCTTGTTATGGTTTCACCTCGGTGTTTGTACAAAAAGTCTGGGCATTGGCTCTGCTCCGAGGTTTGTTTAGAAGATGTTGCCAAAGGTAGTGCTGCTCCCAGAACCACTGCATGAGGACCGTGCCCCTGCAAAAATTGAGTCCCTCCTGGGAAGGTATTCCTGTCCCATTCCTTATCCCGGGGCACCAAACTGGTCCCAGTCCCCTAATTCTTGCTGCTATAGGGGTCATAGCCCAAAGCAAATCCTATAGCAAGCCCTGGGCGGGGGGGGGTTGCTGGAGCTTCGAGCCCTTCTCTTCTTGCAGAAAAGGGGACGTGAGGGGTTTTCTGATGGATTAGGTGTGGGGAAAAGGATGGGAATCATCCTCATTTGAGGATGGAGGGCGTGAAATGGTCACTCCACAGGGATACTCCCAGTAGAGCCTCCAGTGAGTCGTGGTTTGGTCACCACCCAGCAAGCAGCACAGAATAACGTGTTATCCATAAATCAAGGAGTATTAATATCAGGAATACCTCCAAAATCTTCGTATCAAATGTTATTAGCACGTTTGGTTTAGCTGAGTAGAAACCTCAAGCACTGGTGGGTTTTTTTTGCCCACCTGTAAGTGATGGAAGAGAAAACTTGTCTCTGAATTTCATCTTGTTTCTGTAATTCTGCTCTTTCACAGGAAAAAAAATACTTCTTTACCAGAAAGAGATAAATTCTTGGAATTAAAAAAAAACCCACTTGGGATGCGACTTCCGCTTTCACCCTCTTCAACAACATGGCATGGTCTTCTGAGAAGCAGAACCGAAAGGGAGAAGCAAGGACATGTGAGCTGCTCCACAGAGAAAACTTCGTCGACGATGCTGGACATGAAACAGATTTTTTTTTTTTTCCTACAGTAAATGTCCGGTTTGGTCGCCTTTGCAGTGGAGGGGACAGAGAACTGTGGCTTAAATATTTGCTGTGGTGCTTGAGTGTGATGGACCTACCTGTAGGCGAAGGAGAACCAGCCCAAGAGTTGAGTGCATCCTTGAGCGCTCCCAGCAAGCAAATGGTCCATGCTCTGAATTTTGATTCCTGGAAGGTGTTGGTCCCTATGGGAGATGCCTTATACCTGGATGTTATTTTGGCTGCTCAAGAGTCCCCACCGCATGCTCACAACCCTTGGCAAGGAGATGGACATCTTGAGTCAACAACATTGCATTTAATGGTGTTAACAAGCAAAAAGAGCAATGAAAGACTTAAAAATTCTCATTACAGAAAGGCACAGACTAATTGCACGGATTGAAAATTGCACGTCCATCCAGCTGGGAGATTTGAGCTGTGGCTTGGAAGTCCCAAGTGAACTCATCACACACAAAATCCCTTATCGTTTGTTGCAGGACCAAGCATGGTGTTCCTGGGGAATCATAGAATGGTTTGAGTTAGAAGGGACTTTTAAAGGCCATCCAGCCCAACTCCCCTGCAAGGAGTAGGGACATCTCCAGACGGATCAGGTTGCTCAGAGCCCCGGCCAACCTGGCCTTGAAGCAACAAGAAGTTGCACCAAGGAGTTTTTAATGCAAAGCATTGAATTTGAGGTGCACAAAACAGCTGGGATCCTGGTGACTCACACCCAGTTGGGCGAGAAATTTGCCTGTCTCCCCCTTGTGCTGCCCCAACCCATCTATAAGACCCAAGTGGCCACCAGGCAGGTGACAATCTGTGCACCTGCAGCATCACATGGTGGCAAGTTGGGACACTTGTGTTTGACCCTGGTTTACAGTGATCCACCATGATCATGGAGCCCCTCAGGTTGTCCCGTACCCAAGATGCTGGTTTTCAACCTTAAAATAGCTATTTTCACCCTACGAATGTGCCTGGGTGCACGGTCGTGCTGGGATGACAGTACCCCAAAAGCAAGCATCTCCATCAACATTTCCACCCTTTGTCCCTGTTTGTAACTGAGGGGCAATCATTTTCCAGAGAAAACTCTCCGGCTGGAGAGCTGCCTCTGGTCCAAAAGCCAAAGCAAACAAGCTATCGAGGAAACAACAACGAGTCGAGGAAAGTTATTTTGAATCTTTCCCGGATGGGAAATACCAAACGTATCTGCAGGTCTCGTGTACTTTGACCTCCTTATTCCTCCCTGTGTATGCAGCCCGGAAAGTGGAGGAGTCTGGATGTGGTGAGCCAAAGGGACACCGTGTGCTCTTCCATCATCCCCTGGGCACCTGGCAGCGTGTCCAGATCCTGCAGGTCTCCATGGGGATCTGAGTCTGCTTTTGGACACCCTTTTATTACCACCTGATATCTGGGGCTACCAGCAGAGCCCAGCTCTTCCAGCATGAGGATGGTGGGTCTCCATGCTGGTTTGCACCTCTGCTCCGTATCATGGTATCCCATCATGGGGGACAGGGATAATGGGTGTTTATGAAGGGCTGCATTGGTGAGAAGACTGAGATCATTCTGCTGATCCTCAGGAGCTCAGGGCTCTACCAGGATGGGAAGAGCCACAGAGGGGTAAAAATCCAAAAGGACTACAGGATCTGCTGGCATGGGATGGAGGGGAAGGGGCTGAAGGAGGAATTGTGGCCAGCTTGGGGGTGTTTGACTTCCACTCAATGGTGCAAAGTTCAGAGATGTCTCCATCCCAGACCCCAGCTCTATCCTCAACGGGAGAAGGTGCAATTATTTGTGAGGATAAGGCAGTGAGACCAAATGACCTCCCTCTTTGCAGAGCCTCCTAGCAGGGGGGGTGGAGAAGACCTCTCAAAGGTGGCTACAAAGTGTGAAGGCCCACCTTGGAACCCTCCATCACAAGACCTCCTCATGCCCTAAGCCCTGGGATTTCCTCTCTGCAAAGACCCAGAGATATAAGTCTCAAAATCTCCCTTCCCAACGTGCTTCACCAGCCGATGGATGAGGTCTCCTGCACCCTGACCACCTCCCAAACACCCCCCACTTTCCTTCTGCTGAAGTTGGGGATGAAACTGGACCCTAAGACACCAGCCATTCCAGGATCCCCGCACTCCGCACAGCTCCTCGAGGATTCCTGAGCAGAGAAAAGCAATGAGCGGAAATACGCTGAGTCCTCAAGGCATGTCAGCGGCAAGAGGAGAGGAAGCCTGCGGAGATGATCTACGAGCTGGGGGGAGGAAAAGCTCAGCAACCCTTTCCTCCCCTGCTGACGCCTGCAGGTCTCTAGGAAAACAGCCTGGAGAGGAAAATGACGTGAAGCACGCTCCTTCAGAAATGCTGAGCCATGGGAATGGCAGGTCAGCTCCCACTTGGAGCAAAGTCAAGGCTTTTTTGCTGGAATTCCCATCAAAGCCAAGGTTTCCCGACACTCTCGTGGAGCCCCATCAGAACGGCTGCTTTGGGCTTATAGGCTGTTGCTGGGACCTCATCACTTCCAGAAGGAAATTTGGGGCTGGATGTCCAGAAACATGGGCCTGGGACCCATCGTGGCCATGGGGGTTAGACCAGTTTCTCCAACGCAGAGGTCCAGCAGCAAGACTTGTCTTCTCTTGGGGTTTTTACCCCAGGTAGCTGCACCAAGAGGGCGGAGGGGACCATCAGAGTGGACCTCAAGAGACAAGATCTTTTCCACCAAACACCTGCTTTGCCAAAAATCTGGGGACTCAAAGGCAGGTGCTGGAACAGCAGATGTCTGCGCGTGAGCCTGGGGTGGCCATCTTCTCTGACTTGGTTAAAAAAGAAAAAGTTGCCATCAAATGTCACCTCCTGGTGAGCAAGCTCTACCGGGTCCACCGCCCTGTCAGGAGGACATGAGAAATTAACTTCATTTCCGCTAGAAGTAATGAAATTTTTTCATGCAAGACGTCTGTCTGGTCAGCCGCAGCAGAGCCCAAGGCAGAAGGGACCCAGCCAACGTTCCCAGTACGTCTGGGTTGGAGGAGAACCTGAAAGCCCTGTAGGACCCTCCCCATGGGGACGTCCATCATCTGGTGATGGGGACATCCCTGCCCTGAGGCTTTTGCAAAGCTTCAGCGTTTGAAAAATGCAGCTTTTCACCTCCGACGAGAGTTTTGCCTCGATTTGAGGAGCACTGTCCCGGTTGCTTCCCCGGCCTCGACCTTTTTGCCAGGGATTAATTCAATCGGTGAGGCTCCAAGAGGAACCCAGGCTGTTCCCTTTCCCCGATTATTTTTCCCAATGACCTCGTCTGCCTTCAGCACGGATAAAAAGGGGCATAAAAACGATGCCTTGCTTGAAATCTTTTTTATCCTCGCTGCTGCCCCCGAATTTCCCTCTCAGCTCCCAAAATGTTGAGTTTTGGGGGGTTCCCATTTATTCCAGGTGCTGAAGGGCTGGGCTCCAGGCTACAGGTTTGGCTGCTGGGCTCAGCGGAGGCAGCTGGAGCTGGCAGGCAGCCAGGAGCCGTGATTTTCTTTTCTTTTTTTTTTTTTGTTTTTAACACTCCCTCCACTATTTACAGTGTCCCCACAGAGGGACAGCTGGCTACGAGGCGTTCACCTTGGGGACCTGCAAGGACACCCGCCGTGCCAAGAGGGAGGAGGACACCAGCTTCCTTTCGCCAGCTCGGAGCTTGACCTGAAGACGGAGGCAGAACTGGAGGTGGGATAAGCGCTCTTGTTTGTGGCTCATCGGAGAAATGAGTCGTGTCCGTTCTCAGCTGCATTCCCCAAGATGCTCGCGGAAAGCCCTGGGCTCCCCGTTGCAGGCTGCTGGGCTTGTTTGCCCAAGATGTGTTTTCGGCTCTACTCTGGGGAAAGCCGCTTTTTCCCCCTGTTTCCGTCTCCCCGTGGCGGCTGACGGAGCGGGAAATTTCACAAGGGCACCGAGCCATCGCCAACCCAGTCCCGCAAGCACGGGCAGCCCCGGGATGAGGGTAACGGCTCCAGCCTGGCTGTGGTTGCAAATATTCCTGGCTGCTCCTGCCAGAGCCCATCTCCCCCGTGGCCTCGCTGCCCGGCTTGGCCTCGGGCTCGCGCCAGGATCGATGAAAAGCCGACGTCGTCCGATGTAACGTAGGCGCCAGCGGGATCCAGATGGGTAGCAGCGTCTCGTTCCACCTCCCCATCCCACACCGTGCAGCCGAACCCTTGCCCAAAATTCCTTGCCAGCTCCAGGGGTGCATCACTCAACGCAGCGACGCCAAGGAGCCCCCCACATGGCTGCCCATCATCCGGGCGATGCCGATCGGCACCTTCCATCCCCTCCACCTCCATCACAAGCCCGTAAAAAGGAAAGAGGGGAATAATTTGGGAGGGCAAACTGGGTTACCAGGGAAAGGCAGGGCCAAGCCGGCCATCCCGCGTAATCCCGGCATCCCCGAGCTGTTTATGCAGTGGCATTTTCGTACTCGACGCGTTCCCCCAGGGTTTTTTTTTATTTATTTTTTTTCTTTATTGCTCTTTAATAGCCCTGCTCAGGAAACGGCGCGGTTTGACCCCCTGGTTAATGAGTACCAAAGCCACCCACCCCTTCGGGACCCCGCCACCCAGTAGCTCCCAGTCTCTGGGACAACCCAGCTATCAACCCGTATGAGCATCCCACCCTGGAAACCCCACTTTTGAGGATGTTGGAAGCCACCCCCCCCTCAATCCAGATGTTTGCCCATGACCATGAAGTCTGTTCCAGATGTTTTCGTCGCAGCCCCTTCTAGTCCAGCTGTTGTCACCCCCCAGTCCAGCTGTTTCCCCGCCCCCAGCCCCAATCCAGCTGTGACCCTTCCCGCAGGTGCCGGAGAGGGGCGGAGCGGGGCGGCCCCGGGGCGGAGCGGGGCCGGGCGACGGGGAGGGCAGCGGGGGTGGCCGCGGGTGCGGAGGGCTGCTGCCGCTCCGGTGCATCCCGCTACCGGTAAGTGTCGCGTACGGGGAGGGGGGAACGGGAACAACCGGACCGGGACTGGATGGGGCCCGAGAGGGTCGCAGGGAACCGGGCAGGATGGGGCTGGACCGGGCAGGATGGGTTCCAACTAGATCAGAACAAACTGGGCAGGATGGGACCCGAGAGGGTCGCAGGGAACCGGGCAGGATGGCGCTGGACCGGGCAGGGGGACCCAAAAGGATCAGACCAAACCGGGCAGGATGGGACCCTTGAGGGCCAGACCAGACCGGGCAGGATGGGACCCAGCAGGATCACATGCAACTGGGCAGGATGGGACCCGAGAAGGTCGCAGGGAACTGGGCAGGGGCTGGACTGGGTAGGGTGGTTGGAGACCCTGAGAGGGTCCAACCAAACTGGGCAGGATGAGACCTGAGAGGTTCAGACCAAACTGGGCATGAGGGGGCTGGACTGGGCAGGGTGGGACCTGAGAGGGTCACAGGGAATCTGGAAGAATGGGGCTGGACTGGGCAGGATGGGACCCAAGAGGGTCGTGGGGAATTGGGCAGGATGGGGCTGGACCGGACAGAATGGGACCCAACTGGATCAAACCAGACTTGGTAGGATGGGACCCTTGAGGGTGACAGGGAACCAGGCAGGATGGGGCTGAACTGGGCAAGGTGGGACCCAAGAGAGTCAGATCAAACTGGGCAGGATGGGACCCAAGAGGGTCACAGGGAATCCGGAAGAATGGGGCTGGACTGGGCAGGATGGGACCCGAGAGGGTTGTGGGGAATTGGGCAGGATGGGTCTGAACCGAGCAGAATGGGATCCAACAGGATGAGACCAGACCAACAGGTCCCAACAGGATGGCACCCTTGAGCGTCCCACAGAACCAGGCAGGATGGGACCTGAGAGGGTCAGACCAAACTGGGCAGGATGGAACCCAAGAGGATTGGGCGGAAGGGAGCAGGATGAGGCAGAACTGGAGAGGATGATCAGGCTTGGGGGTTGTCCCAAAGCCACCCCAAATGGGAGCTACGGGGCTTTGCTTTTGGGGAGGTTGCACCGCCGAGTAGGGCTGAAAAAAATCAGTGGGGTGGGTTCACCCCCAGTCCCTCGCCTCCCCCGATCCGGGGATGCGCCCGCATCTCCCGGAGCATCCATAGGGATCAGCCCCATGCCGAAGGCGACATCGCACGTGGAGTGTCCTCAAATTATCTCGAGGGGAACCGGTCTTCCCTGGCATCTCCGCAATGGTGAACGTGTGGCTGAGACCAGGCCAACTCATTGCACCTTCCCTGTCCCATTTCCAGCAGGCAAGCGCTTGCCCCGGTTGCTCACAGCATTCCCGGGATGTCGGTTTGTTTGAGAGAAGGGGCACGGAAGCGTGGGGAGGTGGAGGAAGCCACCTGAGGATATCGGTGCCAGAGCCACCCTGCGCCCTGTCCCCATAGGTCCATGTTACGCACCCCAAAATGCCACTGTGGCCCAATTTGGCCACATCATGACGCTGTCACGCTTCAAGTTCCCTTAAAACACCCAACCTTTGACCCCCAACCGCCCTGGGGCAGGTGGGATATGTCCATGGGCACCAGAAGGAGCGGGTAGGGATGTGTTTAGAGACAGGGACGTTGCGGCTTGGGCCAAGCGACGCGCGGGGCGGAAGCGTCGGGCGCTTCATCCCCTTTGAAATCTGCTGAGCTGGGGCTTTCGCTTCCATCTCCACCATCCCAACCCCTGCCTGTCAAAGCCACCGAGATGTCTCCACCACGCTCTCCTCCCAGGGCAGGAGCCAGCGATTATTTTTAATCCCTTCCCCCTCTGGGTGCAGAGCAACCCCGCTTCTCCTTCTTAACCCCACTCCTCCTTCCCAAGCACCTTAAATCCCCGGGATAAGGGGGACCCCAGCCTACAGAGCACCCTAATACCGCTGCACCCCATTTTTTTCCCCCCTTCAAGTCTCATTTCAGGATGGATTTCGCCTGGTGCCCATCACCGTGGCGTCAGGGCACCCCTTTCCCCCCCCCGGCAAGTCTCAATTCACCACGATTTTCTCCTCGCGCCCATCACCGTGGTGTCGGGGCATCGCAACCGGGTCCCCGTAATCCCATGATGTCCGGTTTTAGGGAACATTGAGCACAGAGGGCACCCACGCCGTCACCCCAAAGGCTGGCAGGGATTCCTGTGATGGTTTTTTTGGGGGGAAAAAAGGGATTTTTTGGATAATCAGCCAAGCCACGGGCACAGCAGCATGATGAGGCCGAACGTCTCGTTGCGGTTTCGTTAATTGGGAACAGCAGCGATTTCTAGGTGCAGGCAGTGGAGTGGGGATTCTCCCGTGTCTAATAGAAAGGTTGTGCTCGGCGCATCCCGCAGCTGGGATTTTCCCGGGAATCAGGATAGATTTTTCCTCCTCTCCTCTGGCTTCCCTATCCTACCTAGCCCAGCAGCACTGGGGTTCAGTGCTCCATTCCCCTCTTGCAAAGAGGTTTTTTTTTGCTCATTTGCCCTTTTTTTTTTGGGTGAAGTCCCTCATTTTTTGGTTGCTCATCGTATTTTTCGCTGAGCTCTGTCTGTGGCTGCCCTCTGCCACCGATGGCCTTTGTAGCCTTGGGCATGTCCCTTAGCAATGCCCCACAAACACCTCTTCAGGGGGTGTTTTGGGGAGAAAATCTGTTAAAATGGAGCGTGAGCCACCCTGATTCGCTTCAAACCCAGTGCCCGTGCCTCAGTTTCCCTTCTGTGGCTGCGAAGAGCAAGGCAACCGGAGCATCTTCCTTCTCTTGGTGCCACCATCCCAGGTGCCCTCCCTGTCCCCAGCATCAACTCCAGATGCCCACACTTGGCAGGAGCCAAAAATGGGGAAAAAGGCCCCAAAATGGGTGAAAAGACGCCAAAATGGGGGAAAAGTCCCAAAAATGGGGGAAAAGACCCCAAAATTCATGGGTCTGGTGACACAGCTGGTGGCCTCAACTGGCCACATCCTGGCACCCCTGAGCCAGGTCTGGGGGGCGTCCCCTGCCCCCGTGGCATCTGCCAGCTCGGGGTGTCCCTTGGTAGCTGGGTACGGCTCTTTTGGGGGGGCAATGTGGCTGCGCACGCGTGTAGGGGGTGTGCACACGCGTGTCCGTATGCGTGCGTACGTGTGTATAGGGGACCCGTGTGTGTGTGTAGGGGACGGGGACGTATGGGCGCGGTGTGGAGCCGTGATGGCGCTGGCGTGCTGTGCTGTGCCGTGCCATGCAGTGCCGGGCCACGCCATGTAGTGCGGTGCCCACCCTGCCATGCTGTGCCATGCCATGCAGTGCCACGCCATGCAGCAGGGCTCCCACCCTGCCATGCTGTGCCATGCCATGCAGTGCCACGCCATGCAGCACGGCTCCCACCCTGCCATGCAGTGCCATGCCATGCAGTGCCGTGCCATGCAGCACGGTGCTCACCCTGCCCTGCAGTGCCATGCCATGCAGTTCCATGCCATGCTGCACGGTGCCCACCCTGCCATGCAGTGCTCATGGCACGATGCCATGCTGTGCAGTGCCCACCCTTGCCATGCTGTGCCATGCCATGCAGTGCCATGCCATGCCACACGGTGCCCACGGTGCCATGCCATGCAGCACGGTGCCCACCCTGCCCTGCAGTGCCATGCCATGCAGTGCCGTGCCATGCAGCAGGGCTCCCACCCTGCCATGCTGTGCCCACGGTGCCATGCCATGCTGCGCGGTGCCCACCCTGCCATGCTGTACCATGCCATGCTGTGCCATGCCATGCCATGCCACGCGGTGCCCACGGTGCCGTGCCATGCAGCACGGTGCCCACCCTGCCCTGAAGTGCCATGCCATGCAGTGCCATGCCATGCAGTGCCATGCCATGCTGCACGGTGCCCACCCTGCCCTGCCCTGCAGTGCCATGCAGTGCCATGCCATACTGCACGGTGCCCACCCTGCCATGCTGTGCCATGCCATGCTGTGCCATGCCATGCAGTGCCATGCCATGCCACGCGGTGCCATGCCATGCAGCACGGTGCCCACCCTGCCCTGCGGTGCCATGCCATGCAGTGCCATGCCATGCTGCGCGGTGCCCACCCTGCCATGCTGTGCCATGCAGTGCTGTGCCATGCCATGCAGCACGGTGCCCACCCTGCCATGCAGTGCCATGCCATGCAGTGCCATGCCATGCTGCACAGTGTCCACCCTGCCATGCTGTGCCATGCAGTGCTGTGCCATGCCATGCAGCATGGTGCCCACCCTGCCCTGCAGTGCCATGCCATGCAGTGCCATGCCATGCAGCACCGGGCAGTGCCATGCTGCGCGGTGCCCACCTTTGCCATGCTGTACCATGCCATGCTGTGCCATGCCATGCCACGCGGTGCCTACATTGCCATGCCATGCTGCACGGCGTCCACTCTGCTCTGCAGTCACATGCAGTGCTGTGCCATGCCACATGGTGCCCATGGTGCCATGCCATGCAGTGCCATGCCATGCTGCGCGGTGCCCACCCTGCCATGCTGTGCCATGCAGTGCTGTGCCATGCCATGCAGCACGGCTCCCACCCTGCCATGCCACGCGGTGCCCACGGTGCCATGCCATGCAGTGCTGTGCCATGCCATGCAGCACAGCTCCCACCCTGCCACCCGGGTTTCTGTTCCCGTCGCCCGCAGGGTGCTGCTGCTGCGTGGAAAGGGGAAGCGTTGCTCAACGGGGCGAGGGCAGCACCCCAGGGCCGCAGATGCACCCAGGCGCTGGGCAGAGCAGCCAGCACCCTGTGGCACCCCCCGGCACCCCATGACACCCCAGCAGGTAAGACATTCTCCCAAACATTCTCCCAAACCCCCCAGGACCCCCCACCCCTCTTTCCAGCCCCCTTGTCCCCAGTGTCACGCCGAGCGCACGTGAGACGGCAAAGGCCCCTGTGGGTACACAGGGTGGGGGCTGGCATGGATGCTGCCCCGGCCTGAGGGGTCCCAGGCGAATTTGGGGGAGGCGATCCCAGG
>JAAGAY010011079.1:0-15392 GCA_011801015.1 Ardeotis arabs | reverse complement strand
AAACCTACTCTGAAACTACATCACAGATTTAATTTCCCCAGTACACAGGTGTCCACATCAGATTAACAAAACATTCCTCTATTTTTCCGCCTCATGTTATTTTAGTCATTCATACAAGTACCTTCATGCCATTCAAAATGAAAAATCAAATCCTGGAAAAGAAATAAAATTCCTGCCCTGATTTTGAATCTGACATGCATGCCTTTTCTTTGCGCTGGAGAAAATTTGCAGCATTGATTGTTCTAGGTAAATAACACAGACCAGAGAGATACAACCGCTAAATCAAAAGACATGTCTATACTTCATCAGCCTCAAAACATTCCCAGTCTTTTCTTCTCTTGCAGCTCCTACAGGTTTTACCACAACCCTGAACGAACATAATTCTTGATTCCTTCTTACTGGATAACAACACAGTGCAATACCTCAGTTCCCAAGAACCAAATTACCAGTCAGCGTGAGTAATTTTACCAGAATCTGGTCTCTCACACGTGTGGTAAATGCCTCTGCAGCACAGCATTTCCACTCACTAGTACTTCGCTGTCTGCGTGTCATAGTTCAGCCCCGATCGGGACCAGACTACGCGGTCTCTCTCCCACTCCCCCCACCCTCCCAGAGAACAGGGGCAGAATTGGTAAACAAAAAAAAGAACCAGAAAAAACCCCACATGGGTTGAGATTGAACAAAAAGGAAATTTAACAGCAATGACAGAAGAAAACAAAGCAGTGATAGAATACAAACACAGTACAATGCCTCACAACAAATCTCCACACCTGGTTTCTTCCAAGTAACAGGAGAGTCCCTTCAGCACCCTCCTCACTGATATACTGAGCATGATGTCAGATGGGATGGAACAGCCCTTGGGCTAATTTGGGTAAACTAACCCCAGCTGCTGGCTAATTAGTTAATTATCCCAGCCATAGGGGCTACCAGCTTCAGTTCTCCACCCAGCTCAGGTGAATATTAACTCTGTCCTAGCCAGAACAGGACACTGTGTGAGCACATCTAGCCTTCAGTACTCCATCCACTTTGCAAATTGATTTTAATAGAACTGCCAGGTTAGATTTTGTCTGACTGACAAATAACTGATGTTCACATAGGAAAGGATCAAAGCGCATCCATTTGATTAATTTTCCTATTTTTTCCATTATATACATGCTTTAAAAAAATGTAAAAACTCACTGACGCTTTTTAGAGCTGGTAACAAGAACGCAGTCTCAGGGCTGCAGTGCGACGGCCATGGTTTTCCAGAAAGGCGATCAAAGCTGCTGCCATTTTCTTGCAGCAGCTCTATCCCCTTCCTGGAGCAACGTGGCACCAGAGGTGAAGTGACTCCAGAGAGGACTGAACCCATGACATGCCTTCCCCGTAGCTTTGGTTTCATTTCTCTAACAACCACCTTCTTTAAAGCAGGACCGCCTGCTCCAGAGGAGACTGTTCTCTCTCCAGAGAGACATGCAAGTCCCTGCCTCTACGGACGCAAATCTTCAAATGAAACAGGTGTGTACTTTTAAATAAAACTTACTCCAAAAGCAGTACTTTATTTCAAAAAAGGAATTAGTATTATGGAGTGTTTTTGCACCTCAGGAACAATCTTTTATAACAGAAGCAAGAGGAATTAAAGGGAAGGGACGCTTACAACTCATAATGTTCACAGCCTTACACATTTTGGGTCTCATATAGATTTTTAGTTAGTTACCATTAACACCAGAAAGTCCTTTCAGTTTAAAGGCTCCAAATCCACACGTTTATTGTGACAGCTTCGCAGCTGTCCACAGCTGCCAATGGGACACAGAAAAAACCCCACATGCTCTTCTGTAAACCCCCCCAACTGCTTTGCAGGGAATGGCAGTGACAGGAACCTCCCTAGCAGGGCCAACAATTGGCCTCCTTGCTTATCATCCAGTATCTTCTGCAGCCAGCAGGGAGGCTGTAAAGCAGCATTTCTTATCAAGAAGTTTAGCTTCTTTCATTGTCTACCTATTTGAGCATTCAGCATTTATCAGCAATGCAGTTTTTACACCACAGATGAGCGCACCGATTTCCCGCCCGCCTCACTTCATGCATTCTAATATCCATGTATTGACTTAACCGCCTTTCCATTTTGCTGTTTTCTGTAATATTTTGGTAGGGAAAAAAAAAACCAAACTTGATCTCCTGATATCAGAGAGAATATTTTAAAGATTAAATTTAGTGAGTCCTGCAAAAGTAGCGTATTTTTTTTTAAAGGGAAACATCACACATCGCACTCCTCCAGGTAAAACAGAACCAGATTCAGTAACTTCAACGCTGGAAGAAATGCAAACCTGAGAACGTGCAAAACCAGAACCTGAAGCTTTGATTCAGTACAAGCCTGAGACGTTATACCAGTTCCAAAGGTCCCTGGACAACACAGCATTAAAACTTCTGTTATTCGAGCAGGTGGCATATTATCATTCTTACAGACTGATAATCTTCCTTATTATCCCCTTGACTGCACATCTAACACAGCAATGTCAACCTAGTAACACCTATAAGCATTTCCATTAACAAGAGAGCTTGCTATTTAGGCACATAGAACGTGGTACCAGACCAGCGTAATTGATTTTTTTTAATTGATGTATGACGCTACTGTATATGGCTGCTGAATTTTGACAACAACGATGACAAAACCAAAGTGCTACAGGGCTTTAACCCCTAACTTAGCATATTTATTTAGTTATTAACCCACCTAAGTTTCTTCATCTGTCCCAGTGACAGCAGAATTCCACAACAGGAAGCAAGCTCAAAATCAGATTATTAAAAAAAATAATCGCAAATGATTTCACTCTAAGCGTATACAAGCTTTGATGTACACGCAATCAACTGAGGTAGGAAATTAACACAAGTATTTAAAAGGTGTTGAGCTACTCAAAATTCCTATAAGCTGCTATTGTTTTGTCTTCTTTTGTCTCGCTACACTTACAGTTCTATTCCTCAGAAGGTACAGAAAGGACCTGCATGGTAAGAACAACTTATTACCATCTTCCCAGAGAACCTGCTGCCCTCTCCGAGATGCAAATCCGTCCCTAGCTCTCCTGTGCTTGATAAATGCTCAGAGTTAGTATAAAAAAAAGAATTCCCACAAGTTCCACAGTTGTTGCTCCTGCCAAGGGGACTGCCTGCTGCCAGTACCACCATTAACACCTCCCAAATATTAGGCGGGGAGAGGCAAATAATTAACTCTTACCATGTAAGTGCAGCCCTTGTATTTAGAAATACGTTAAAAATACTAACAAAAGAGCTTTATGACACCCCTGCAGGTAAAATACACTGATAAATGCACAAGTGATCTATTATAAAAAGTCTACTGCAATTTCTCTCTCTTTTCTTTGCTCCTCTGCTTACCAATAAATACAGCGAAACCTGTACAATTTTCTGTGCCATTAGACAAGAGCTTTAGGAACGACTCCAGATTGTCTCCAGAGGAACCAGACGTAACCGTGCTCTACTCTCAGCAGGGACTGTCCTCATGAACCGACTTTAGCAGTCCCTTCACACAAATTCCACCTGCAGCAAACCTTACGGCTTTGTACAACTTTGCTCAAAGTAAAACTAATAGCTTACCACATTTAAAGAGTTTAGCAAATAAATATAATCTCCTATTCCTTTCCTCTTAATCCTCAAATTGGCCAAGGAAGCGGCAAACACTGAAAATATTTTATACTTGCAAAACCAGGACTCAATAAACAGATGAAGACGCACTTTAAGGTCTTCTGTAAAGACACCCTTCACAACTGATGCGGGCTTTGATCAGCTGGCTCAGTTCAGAACCACCGCAGACTGTTCTCGAGTCAGACTGTAAAATTAAGGAGAGTGCAATACGTACAAAAGAGGAAGGAAGCCAACTCTCCTCAGCCTCAGGATTTGAAAAGCCTGACCCCACAGAAATGGTTTCTGCCTTTTCCCAGCAGCAGGAGCTGAAGGAGCTCTGTGCTGGTTATCCTTCAGAAGCTTGCTTTTTACTCAGTAGCTGAGCTCTGGAGTGAGATTCTGGTTTGCTGAATCATCAGCCAAAAAAAAAAAAAAAATTGTTACACGATGTAGAGATGATTTTTTGTTCTCCTTGCTCCTCATACTCAGCATTCAGACAATTATATGGATCTGATTCTCTAGCAAGGGTTGTGAATGGGAGAAAACAGGAAATATAAAGCAAATGCATTCCCAAGACAACGGAGTTTGTAAACAGCAAGTGTGCAAGCGGTACTTACAGTTGGTTCACACAATATCTACAGGACATGAAATATTAGAACTCTTCTTCATTCCCTTTCAAAAACACTTCACACCCTTCTTCCCCATGCCAGTGCTAATTGATGCCTGACAGGTTAAAAAATAAATATGCAGGAACAAGCAGCAGGCCCATCCCACATTTTCTCTAGAGCTTTCTGTTACTGAGCAGTTTTCAAAAGCATATGGAAATAAGAACTGAGCCAAAATTACCTTAATAACCAAGTCAAACTTCTGGTGCAAATCCCTGTTTATTGGCTTTAGGAGCGTGAGCACAGCTGTTGTGAGATTCATATGGAAATACTGGGGATAATCCTCAGGAGTACCTGCAAAGAAGACATAGAGGATTGAACAAATGCTGTTTCTGAAAGATTTAGTTACAGAATATATTTATTTCACTCATTAGTCGTCAAAGGAACATAAACGAATGCTGCTATTATAAGGATAAAATATTGCATCATGTGTACATGGAGCTGACCGAACCTGCTAACGTTATACGTTTAATATTATCATTATTTCCTTACTCTCCCTAACCATGAAGATTCTTCCCAACTGGGAATCTCAAAGGACTTGATAACAAGATTAAGATCTTGTCTCCAGATCTATATAAATGTAATCAGCTACGAGCACAAATGGAGAAACAAGCTTTCACTGCAGATCATCTCCCACTTCCATCCACCACATTCCTGAGACTCAACGCGCTAAACACATACCGCTGGGATCTCCCTCTAGCTCTGAAGTACGCTTTCCCCAAGGTATCGCTGGACACACGCTGACGTTAGTCACAAAGCAACAAGCACCATGAACCCTTTCTTAGCGCACACATTTAACTGAAGAAAATACATGAGGTGACGTTGCTGCTCATAGATGATGCCCTGATATTTACAGTTTAAAATGCACATTTAAATGCCTTTGCTCTGGCAGCCCTCTGTTGCACCCATGGGCAAGCTCTTTAATGCATTATTAATAACGTATGCATAAGTAACAACAGATATGTTATTTCAGAAATCCCTTAAAGAAAAGGGGTCTCATCACAGAGGAAGCACCAGACGAAACCTCATCTGTGTCCATTTCTCGTCAGCAGTAAACAGCATCTCCATGGCTGAGAGTCTCCAGGATACTCTCCAACCCAGCTAGCACAGAAGCAGCCAGAGCCTGCCTAGATCTGCAAACCCACGGAGATGGGATGGAGACAGCCACGACCCTGGCTGGGCCCGGCCCTTAGGCAGCTGCGGCCCAAAACCTTTCCCAGGGGACCGGGCTCTAGCAGCATAACCTGAAGAGTATCCAAAAAAGCCAAAATTCACCAGATCTCAGATTACAAGTCTAAGATCTGGAGTCATTTGAGGTCTGTGAACAGCCCCGTGCAGCAGCGGAGAGGCAGCAGGCATTCCTGGCTGAGGGTATCAATGCCCCACTACGTCCGCGGAGCTCAGGAGCTATGGATCTTAGAGCAGCCAGGAGAGCAGGACAAGTATTGCGTGCCGATACAGTATAACGGGGCATCAGGTTCAACACAAAACCCCACTTTTCTGATAAATTATGCTATCATTTGCTCAGCTTTCAAGTGGAATGATTAGAAACCGCTTTTACAAAGTCAGTAGCTGCGCCAGGAGACGGATGGCTGTCCACACTCACGTGCAACACTTCGATTTGCAACTCATCGTATGCCAACCGCTTGCTATACTGTGTGTATACTGCACGTATATACACACACTGTACACACTGTGCAAGTGTCTCTGTATACACGTCACACGCCCAGAGAGCAGTAACAGAAACAAACTCATAGTGAAGGATGGAGATGGTCATAAAAGGCACAAAGTGACCTACAGCAGGGAAGATGAAGCTAACATTGTGTAAGGATGCCAAGAAAGAACCCAAGAAAAACAACCCTAAACACAACAGGTAAAGAAGGAAAGACAGCAAGGAGGATGATCAGGAAAGTACCGATCAGAGTATAATAGCGCTGGATGGCCTGAATCCCAACTGATGATGCCGGCTCAGCTGCTGCCTACCACAGAAGTGTCCAAAGTCTAGGAACACCTTAAATTCTGAAAGCAGAGTTTTCCAGGAACAAAGATAGCTGCTTCTCCATACACAAAAAACCCCTTGTATTTTGACAGAGCAGAGCGACCCTCAGTCCACACTATTGCCTGATCTGCTTCCGGAAAGGAGGAATTTCCTACCCTCAGCTGTAACTATGTGTGCCCAAAATGTACTGTGTGCACCACTGGCCAGAGCACTGCTGACCCCACCCCTGCACTGCCAGTCCCTCACAAGTCCAGCGTGCATGAAGATGGAACCCAGGGAACGCAGAGAACTCTAAATCTCTATGGATGAGCTCTGAGCCTCCAGAAATTTATCTGGCCTGTGTGTCTGGAGAGACCTGGGGTATCAAAAGGTGGTGTGCCAACACACAGCGGTGGGTCCCTAAGCACCCTTGAGAAAGGAGGACGGCACATGAAGGGTGGCACATTGTTTCTCTGCCGTACTTGAGGACATGGAGATGAGATTGCACCATCCACACCAAAAATGAGCGCTGAGTGCTCAACAGACCTTGGGTTACACTTTTTTTGGCCCAGGCATCAGAAGCAGTGAGGTGACAGCCCAGGAGGGAACATCACCTCTTCTATCTTGGTCTTGCTGCAGAGGGGAATACCCACGAGGTGAAGAGCACTCTCAGGTTTGCTTTCTTGGAGCCAGAGGAGGGATTCTGTGGGGCACCTTGCACGGGGTGGGGCAAATGCATCAGGGAGCTCATGGGACTGGAGAGAAACCTCTGAAAATATCTTCTTAATTTAAATATCACACAAATAGAACACTTAATTGTTCAAAATTGGCAGCAGAAATCACAGAGACAGTTCCAGGGTGAAAAGCAGAAGCTGAGGATTTAAAGGAAAAACTGACTTTTCCCAAGAACCAGCCCCGGAGAAAAGAAAGCCTTAAAATGACTCAAAAATAGCTAAGGGAAAGCCTTCAAATGGGGCTGAGCAGTAAATACAAGAGCAGCACAGGGCTGCGATGCAGTTAGCGCTAACGAACAAAACCAGGGTGAGACTGCGGGTGAGAGAAGGTAAGCTGGCGTCCACCTCCTTCTTCTCGCACACGCAGCATGTGCGCTAAGGGCTCGCTCACACGCCTGCGTACGTCAGACACGCTGTGGGCCTACGGCAATAACTGAGTAAGCCTAACTCCTTTTCAAGGAGCTGCGGGGGAACCTGTCGTCGTGGGAACCGGAAAGGCTCACCCACACCCTCCTCTTCAGCAGAGATATTCACAGGCGCTTCAGGCTGAGGTTAGTAAGCTACATCAAGGAGAAGTAAGTTACCGCTGCAAGGGTGCTGGGCTTCATTAAAAGAAGCAGGACTTTACAGTAGATCCTAAAGACACCGAGAAGAATGCACAGCATTTATATAGAACGTCCACAGTGCCCAAAGCACGTGCCAGGACTCGACTTGTACAGGTGTGCAGTGGAAAGAAAAACGCAGGGTAAAAGAACCACCAAATTAGAACTTGGTCTCATCAAATAAAATGCAAAATCATCCTCATATTTGCTAAGTAGCTTATTCTCTCATTCTGTGGGCACGGTTCAGACCTTCCAGTGCTTAAAAAAAGACACATCCAAATATATAAAGAACTACATTAAGATCTAAAGCAAGGGAAAAATCTGTATAACGAGAACTATCTGTAAGGCCTATTTCCTGTGAAATTATTTAATATTTTCTGAGGTAAAGGTTAAAATATAAATAGCACTGCATACTGGCAAAGATGAAGATAGATTTAAAATCTAAGAAGAAATCCTTTTGAAGACCATGGCAAAAAAAAAAGAAAAAAAAAAGATAGGCTTTCCATTGAAAAATCCCCAAAACCAAACCAAATTACCATAATACATCTTTCTGAATTATTTCTTTGAGGTCAAAACAGTCAAACATTAGAAATTTCATAGGTTAGTAAAACACAATTTTTAAGAAGTTCACTGCTGAAGAACTCTGCAAATTACACAAAGAACTTTTTATAAAAAATGGACTAAACGTTGCACTAGGGCATAACTGTCAATAGCAGAATTTATAAACAAGCCAAACCCATTTGTAAGTAAACCAAGTCATAGAATGGTTAGAGTTGGAAGGGACCTTCAAAGGTCATCTAGTCCAAAGTCAGTTTGCTAAGGTCAAAACTCCTAGTGTATCTGCCCCACAGGCATTTACAGATTTCCTTACTGAACAGTTTTGGTGGACAAGGACCAGGTGAGAGCAATCCCTTGGTCTGCCAGATTTTAATCCGGTTACAGCCTGAAGGACTCGAGCTGGCTATCCAAACACAAACCACACGAGCTAGCGTTCCCACGCCAGCCACAAAGCACAGAAATCCCTGCGGCATCCCTCTCTTTGGGAAGAGCTGGGCAGGCGGAGGGCTGTCACTGCAAACCACTGCCTTGGACCTTTCCATTCTCAAACCACACAAGCTAGGAAACTGGAAACAAATGCCAAACGGAGGAAAGCAGCAGAAAAAAAAAAAAACAAAAAAACCCCAAAACCCTACAGTGGAATAGTACCTGTGAACTCTTTCAAGAACTGGCTCTCTGGCCAGAAAACAGCATCGTCAGGTAAAAACCCACTAAATTACAAGGGAAAGCATGCAAGCTCACAGGCAGCAAAACTAAAGGGGGATGCAGTAGGGCTCTGTAAG
The DNA here is from genome assembly GCA_011801015.1 of Ardeotis arabs. Taxonomy (NCBI): domain Eukaryota; kingdom Metazoa; phylum Chordata; class Aves; order Otidiformes; family Otididae; genus Ardeotis; species Ardeotis arabs. Next base: position 6,464 of record JAAGAY010011079.1, on the reverse strand, counting down.
TTGCTCTGTGCCAGAAGACTTTTGGAAGGAAACCCGCTCTAACTGCCTTTCTGTAGTACCTTTTATTGCGCACTTGCACCTACGAATGAAAAATGCCTTGCAGCACAGCGAGGAGCGCAGACAAGCCTCTCTCCTTTTGCTTGCTGTGCTGCTCCGTTGGCTAAACCAGGCGATTCCGAGTCTAACCTGAATAAATAACAATAAATTATGCAGCCATCTGAAATCAGCTTCTGAATTGCAATTAAACGTAAATAGGTAGAACAACGATTTCAAACATCCCACTGACCACAATCTGAATTTTTATTAGGTTTCCACTCTCCCGGTCAATCTTTCTCTGGCCGGTCATAACAAAGCGACTGAGTGTGAGCGATAGCAAGAGTAGCAGACACCAACCAACTAGGATGGAATAGAGGATGCCGGGTCGGTCGGAAGGAGGCTGGATGTTTCGGTCCTGATCTATGGCTTGTATGGGTGGAGTGACACTGATGGGATTCACACGTGCCTGAAATGAGAAACCAGACAGATTTGAAACAGGAAAATTAGAAAGCCGGCAGGCAGATCTTTAGGTTTAACACAAAAACATCTCACTGAAAGGGATATTTGCTGAAACCGCAGGAGAAAATACTTTTCCTCATATTAAAGAACAGTTATAACACATGCTCCCTTTGAAATAAAAAATAAGTAGGCAATATACACATTTCTACAGCAATCTCCTTTCTTTTACGGATGTTTTATACTATAACAATATCTTCAAGGGAAGGATGCTCGCAAACACCCAAGCAAATGCTTGACTACGCTACTATAAATAGTCCCCGGAGCCAGACACTTCAGACACCACCACAGCAGTGAAATACAGCAAATGTTTTAAAAGAGGAAATAAAACCAAATTGCATTCGGGAGTCATTAGGAGCTAGAGCGGCTGTGATACATGAGTACATACTGCAAAAGACATTCAAGCCAAGGCACAGACGTTTCAAAGACAGGTCCATCTGACGGACATTGCACCAACGCACTCCGGTATTCAGAAGTGGAGTGCTCCTGCATGCCATGCCAAAGATGGAAACAGAAAGCCCAAAAAAGCATTTGTAGGCTTTCAGCTTGTTCAGATGTACGTCCAGTTCTTGACCCACCACCCTAACAGCATTCTTGTACCTACTAACAGCACTTCGTGCTCTCACTGCGGCTTTCAATATTTTCCTAAGTTCTTCTACATCGATAGACTCTCTAGTGGTAACACCACAGCTGCTGTTCCCAACTCCAAAAGAACACTTGTAGCAACCTTGGCTGCTTCATCAGCTGGAAACGTAGTTACTCCATGAGTGTACATGCATCAGCCTTTCCCTCCCCTCCTTGGAAGTTTTATTTGTGCGGCCAAGATGTTTAACAACCTCTATGAAAAACCAGAGGCCTTTTTTCCATGTATGACTGATCCTGGCAGCCTTTGCTTTGGAAAGCTCTACCGCTCCATGTTCTGCAAGAGGGGAACTTGAAATTCAGTGTAGGAATGCGAATGAGGCAAGTCCATACTCGGCCAGGTTTTGGCACAGGCTTTAGAAATCCTGCTGCTGAGATTTGGAAGAAATCTGCCAGAGCTTTAGCGGTGCCCATCAAGAAACCTAGGGGGAAAAGAGAAGAGCCGGGAGAAGGAGAATAAGACAGGAACGGATGCCAGGTAGTTCACAAGAGGGGAGAGTCGAGAGCCCCTCCTGCCATTTTGGATACGTAGCCTATGGTCATCCGCTCTCTCCCACCCAGAAGTCATTTCCTACAGGTCACTGAGGCCTGACGCGGTGTTCCAGGCTCAGGAGCCGGGGCTTGCAGCCATGCACGGTTACACAGCTCTCAGTTTTGGGAGCAGAACACCTGCCTACCCACACGGGACCGGTACCTCCTTGCGGCTTTTCCCACAGTTCCCAACGAGCAGGCGGGGTCCTTTGTCACACGCCTGTTTCCACTTTTGACTCTTTAAAAAATTAAACACTTAAAAGCGTAATGAGGAAGAAGAGTCCAAAATAGGCAAAAAGAAAGAGAGAAGAAGATAGATTTGACATATGTTTGAATTTTTAAAATGCTTTAGGACGGCATAAAAGTTACACGCCGAGAGATAAAACTATGCACAAAACTGTCCAAGACTAAAATGCTATTTTTAAATTTACAGATCAATTGAGGCACTCTCAGACAAATCTACACTGTAGTGAAAAACACAGACCACAAAGCCCATCTCATTTGCTAAGGCTGGCTCGGTTTCAAACTCATCATTACAATATTGCAGGCCAGGCTGAAACACCCGAGTCCGTTCTAGAGTAACGGCGACGGAGCCGCTCTCGTCAGCCGTACCCGACCGCCGAAACTAGACCAGGATAATCATTGTTGGCTATAACTCCCATTACAAGGACGTGCACTTTACTTCCCGATTCAAGAAGCAGCTCGAGAGCAGCATTTAGAAAAACTGCATTTGAAATTAAACAGGTTCTACTTGAACAAGTGATATTTTATCCGACGCTGCCACCGTTACACTGACTCCTCAGAGCCAAAGGAATCAGTTGGACAGAAGCAAGCTGTATAACAAAACTACGGCATTTACTTCTTACGCAGAAGTGTAAGAAAGCTAAGAACGAAAGGTGGTATAAAAATTTAATGGATTTAATCTAAGCTGCTTTTCCGAGCCCTGTACACACCCTGAAACGGCCTGCTCGTAAACGAGATCATCTCATCCAACAACAACAGTTGCAATCCACTGAAATGTCCAGGGATAATTTAAAGCCGTTTTGAATTACGTAGGCTGATAGGCCTTGAAGTAAAGCTAAAGGTACTTTTATATTGGTTTAATAATCTGTAGGTAACGCATGTACCTTTTTCATTTAAACTTAAATTAGAGCTATGAAAACATAACTGCGCAAAGCAGCAGCCATTAGGCGTGTTAATGAACTCGTAAAAGCACATGTAGGATCGTTCCAGAAGGTGTACATGTACTTTTTATTAAAAAGAATTATTTTAAAAAATGTGTAGTCAATACACGCTTGGATCAATAGCAGTAGTAACAACGATCATTACGCAGGGATATTTCTTTCTTTCCTGAGCACTTTTAAACATAAAAGGTCGAACCGGTGCTCCCAACACGCCCAGGCCCCACCGACGTGGTGCCGTTCGGTCACAAGGCCGCTGCAGCAGCTCCCCGCAGCCCCTCTCACTGCGACAAGGTCCCAGTCCTGCCCCCAAAACTGTTCTGCATGGGACGGTCAGCACTTTTTCCCAGAGACTGGCAGACCACAGCAATAAACACCCACTGCCAAGAGGTTCAGAGAAAAGGTGAGGCTTTGCTCAGGCCTCGGAGAGAAAGGGCAGGGCCGCATGCAGGCAGAATGAAGCAGAGAAGGTAGAGCGTCCCCACAGCTCTGCAGAGCGTGAAAACATCACAAAATGGGGTCTGCGACAGCCACCGTTGTGTATTGAGATCCAACATCCTTGGAAAAGACAAAAAACCCCACCCCTCTCTCACTATTGTTCTCAGCCTCAGGAGGGAGCTCCATAAGAAGACGGATGTTCATTCAGAGGGATGGAAACCAGATTACTGAAGGAGCGAGATGTTTGCAGGGGCCCACGTCTGCTTAAGGACACTCTGTTGGAGGCAAAGAAAGAGGACGTGGGGTTTTTAATGAGGCAGGCTTGAGAAAGGGTGAGGGAAGTCAGCACAGCTACGCAGCGGCACAGGAAAGGCAACTCAGAACAGACAGATGGCCTTCAAAACCAGCCACTTCCACGTGAGGAACAGAACAGGGTTCCCGGGCGCTGGCAGAACCAAGTGATTAAAAACCAAACAGATCATGTCAGTTGTAGGGTAAAATATGCAGTAATTTGTTTACTTCTTCCACATTAGGGAAGAGATCTCTCAGTTATTCATTTTGGTTTTAGCAAACTTCACAGAATCATAAAATGGTTCAATGTAGAATACAACATTAGGCAGGCCAAAAAAAAAAAAAATCCAAACCCCAACTTGCAAATATTATCACAAGTATTAATAAATTTTAAAAACCAAATCCTTCTTCAAACAGACCTGGGACAGGAAGCCTGCCATGGAGTCTGCAGGGCCAGGAGATGATAAAGGGAAAAGAAAAAAAAATAATTTAAAAGAGCTCAGAGGGAATAAGGTAGTAACACAAAACCTAATTTTCTTCCTCCATCATGAAAAGACTTGGATAGGTCCCCATGCCAGCACCTTCTCCATGTGGGATGCCCTGCAGGTCCCACAAAGAATAATAAAAAAAAAATAAATAAAAAAAATCAGAGTATTCACAGAGACATTACACACTGAACAAGTCTAATGAAGAGTAACACAAGGCCAAGAACAAATGGGTTTCTAAAGGAAGGCAAAAGTGAACGGTCTCAACTTGCTGTGCTACGTGACCTCCTGCTTAACAGTGCCCGGCACCTGAGGAACAGCAGGTGGCAAATGAAACACCAGAATGAAAAGGGCAACCCAAGGAATCCCACCATGAAGCCTGAGGCTGTACCAGGGAAAATCAGCAGATGATGCCACACAACTCTGAGCAAACGCACCAATAAATACAACGCACCAGGGAAAGGCTGGTTTCTGCACAGGGCAATCCAGGCTCTCAGACTCACCGTGGTTCCCGCGGGAATCACCAGCACATGGACACCACAGAACTGCCTGATACAGCGCGTGAGGAATTCCAGCCAGCTTTGACAAGCTCCCTCACTAAATACTCTGATGAAAAATCCGGCCTAGACTGAAAATGAGTGAAGACCTGTGTATCCACAAACAGTGAGGCCACATACTTAATGAATTACCTCCTGGTTTTTTTCCCCACATGTTCCTTTTCCACATTCAATCGTTTTATGAGAAACCACCAACCAAAACTCTCAGAGAAACCTCAGCAACGTTCAGGAGGGCAATGAGTCAACGCGATCTGTCTTCTCCATGAAGTCAAACAAGACTTGACCGCTTAGAGGCTCTGAGGACAGAGCACTGGGAACCCTTCCCTCAGCTCTTCTCCACAGAAAGATCGTTCATAACTCATTATGAAGTGATCAGTGAATAATAAAATGTTTACTCCTAAATGTCATAAAGCAGTGCCATTCGCCTGCCCCCCTCACCAAACACCACACACTTCAAAAAGCAGCAGCATCGAGTTTCTGTCATGGGAAGGACGGGAAAGACAGCTGGAAATTATCTGAGGTTGCTGTAATAAAATCAAAAGTGCTAGAAAAGAGAAAACCACAACAGCAAATATGCATTCAAAGGCTTTGTCTTACTGCATCTCGTGTAGCTGGAAAATGCTTACGTTAATTGTTAATTTGCTACGCTCTTTTTATGTCTGGCCCTTTGACCTGCGTGGTTAGTCAAAATTTGGCTGCAAATTGTTTCTGTTTAGAAGAGAAACCAGTAACGGAGCCAGGTCTGTTTGAAACAACCCTATTTATTCAGTAGACAGGCAAAAGCCACGCTTCCCTGGAGAGGAGAGAAACGGAGCCTCCAGACACCAGTGCTCCTGCTTACATCTTTGAGCATTCTGCATCCACAAACCTCCTCTTGCTTTTATTCGGGAGCCGACCACCACATCTGAGCCTGTCTCCGGTTTCCATCTGCTTCTCTGTTTCAGCACCCGCACCCTCCTAACAGACACTTCTGACTGTTCAAATGACTGCCATCTGCCTCCTCCTCCTCAGCCAACGCTCCCCTCACCACCCTCCTCCCCAGAGATTTTCCTCATCCACTTTTTGAGGGTAAAACATTGCTTCTCAGCACTGCACAAAGTCTTCTGAAGGTGACAGCTTGGACCTGACGTCTCTGGGACAATACTGCTGATGGTTTAAAGCCGGCACATCACCAAAAACTCCAGAGGGTCCCTTTGGCTAAATGATGGCTGATAAGCTAGAGCAGGGCAACTTCAGGGACTTCGTGGCCCTTCCCAACAGAAATGCTTTCCTTTCTTACGTTCCCTTGGAGCTCATCTTCCTGATTTTTCCTGCCACGCAGGTCAGCAATACTCTACTAGAAGTTAAGGGAATAAAAAGCAGTTCAGCCTCTCAGGAGTGAAAGCTGAACTTAACACTGCACATCTACACTTTTACCCAGACACCTCCTCAAAACGCAGCAACTCCAGGCACTATTAAACAGTAGCTTTTAAGTGACTTAAAACCTCACCGGTCAGTAACTGAGTTCTCCCTGCATCTACGACAGTTCTCTGGATATTGTCTGTGTGTTACTAAATAATTACACACTGGACTCATGGAATATCAGAACCGAACTGCAAGACTGAACAACAATTTAGGATGTCAAACCAGCTACCCATGCTGGATCCCATACAGCACTATGCTGAGTTCACGTCGCCGAGACACTGATTCTAGCAAGTACCAAGCATTCCAATAAGAAAAAAGCACTGACTGGTACTTGCTGGGAGTCACAAGTTGAGAGGTGTTTTTTTTTTTTTTTTTTTTTTTTT
>JAAGAY010011078.1:39716-79678 GCA_011801015.1 Ardeotis arabs | reverse complement strand
ACGTGGGAGTCGTGCTGACAGCTTGACAAGTACCGGCGAGCAAGGTTGGATAACGCCGTCAGAAATGCACTGCGCGCTGCCGCTCAAAGCGCCACACGAAGACAGAGAGAAGACAAATCCCAACAAGCTCTGTGTTTATCAGAGGTGTTGGGGAAGGAGGCAGGAGACAGATGGCAGATGTGCTACCAGCGTGTAAAAAAAAACCTCCATTATCAAATTCACCCCGCAGAGGTCGTTCCGGAGGCGGGCGGAACGGCGTGCCAGGGCACCCGGCTGCACACCCAGCTTTCACGTGGTTGCGACACGAGCGTCGCGGCACAGAGATTGTTCCTGAATTGTTCCAAGGATTTAAACAACCCCCTTTTTTTTTTTAAAGCAGAAGAGCGCGTGCTCTCTGGTTGAGGGTATCTTTGCTGGCTTCATTTCTATGAACTGCCAGCACCGTCCATAACTGTATCTCTCTTTAAAAGAAAAAAATAAAAGAGAAAAGCTCATTTTTGAGCTCATTTTTTTCGTATCTGAAAGGCAAAGTGGTGCTCCTTGCACATGCCCCTGAAGCACGGCTTTGAATCAGACCCACCATACGATGAACGCGTAGGAGAAATGCAACACTAGCAAAAAAATCCTTTTTGCTCCGGAAGAGCCTGAGGCTCTAGAGCAGGGAGCGTGCAGCCTCTGTATTACATCATGCTCAGAGAATTCAGGGCTCATCGGGGAGTTCACCGCGCCGTGCCACAACAAGGCCCCACGCCTTCGCTCTTTACCTGCTGAATCATCTCTGGGTGCTGCTGCATGATGTGCAGGAACCGGTCGCTCTCCTGGGTCAGAGGTGTGGTCCTCTTCTTGGTGCTACGAGACAGCTGCTTGAAGAGATAGGTGACAATGTGGTCCAAACAGGAGCAGCAGCCTGTGCAAACCATGGTGTCTGCAAGAACAGGAAAGGGGGAGATATTGGGGCACTGCTAGCATTTCCCTTGCTCTGATCCAGCTATGTGGGCTCCCAGGGAAACACCACCATTTAGCTGGGTCCTTTTAGGGACTCTGCAAGCAAGAATCACCTGATCCTAAACAGGTCAGCAACTTCCTCACCGATACATTCGCTATCTCTAACACTCCAGCTTTAACAGAGGTGAGACTCCACCCATTCACAAGGAATATCTTCACTTATCTGTTAGCCCGAAATACCACGCACTCAAAGCGACCAAAATCTTTCCCCGCTTCCAAATCACAGCCCTAAGAGCACACCAGAGGTAGTTACCTAGTGCAGTGAGGCCTTCTGAAATGGAAGAGAGAATATACATGATTACATGAGGCTCCAGACTGGCTATAAAGTTCATGTGGTCCTGGGTAAGAACTTCCAGCAAGGAATAGTACGACTGGCTGAGCTTGGGATAATCCTGCGGAGAGAGAAAGAGAGGAGGACTCTTAAGGCCCCATGGCTAGCCTGTATCCATCAGTTAAGGCTTCCCACTAGACCCAGCCCATTCATGAATCACCTGAAAACTGCTTACTGGATCTCCTGGAAAGAGAACAAACCAATCTCTCACAGTGTAACTCGTGGGCCAAAGTATTTCCCCCCTTCCCCCTCATCAAGAGCCTTCCAAACAGGCTCCAGCAACAACGGCCCAGCAGGCTCCCCACGCTGTTCTATCAAAACATCTTCCCCCACCGCTTTGCTCTTTTCTGAACGGGGAGCGTTAGCTGAGTAATGCCAGTGCTGGAGATGCAGAGACAGGACCGGCTCTCCAGGCGTCCCCGCAGAGTGCCAGATCACATCAAAATCAACGCGCGCGGCGCTGGGCTCAGCAGCCTGCGCTGCCGTCAGTGCCACAGATCCCTCAGCAGCCCCCAGGCTCGGGGGGAGACTCTGCTGGGTCTCAGCTCAAGAGCGACGGTTTGGCCACCAATATGTTAAATCACAGACATACTGAATGCAGCCATGGAGATGGCAGCAACTTCCTTCAGATCCTGCGGTGGTAATAAGATGGGTAAGACTTGGGAGGAACATATGCTGCCCTCTCTGCTCGATATTTTGCCAAGTAGGACTGTGCTGCAAAATGGGTTTCTGTTTATGAGGTCTGGATAGGAGCAAGACTCCGTAGGTGGATGTCTTCAGCGAGCAGGTTGTGCTGGAACTGCTGCTGCATCCAGATCTCTGCCCCCAGGCAACACACGGAAGAACAATCCTTCTCTGGGAGGAACTGTTTTTTCAGGTAGAGGAGCAATCATTTTGTTAATTGCTCTGCTGAGACTTGGGGCATATCCCACCGGAGAGCTGAGCTGAGCGGGCCCTTGGGTGGTAGGCTTACAGCCTTCAAGCAGGACCTGCCGCTGCACATTCCAGGAGCTGTAATTTCCTGCTGGCCTGCGCCGGTAGCTGGGGTTCCAGCAAGTGGCACAAGTCCCTGTGATTAAAGTATTCCTTTACTGTATAACCTTCCAACCCTGCCTTCCCTAGCCACGTGGTTACACCACTCATCGCAGGTGTCGCCTTACCAGAAGGTCACTGTGAGGGATGGAAAGCAGAAGCTTGATAAAAGTTTGCAAGGCGTTGTCCAGTGCATCATCTCCGTACAGACGGAAGACCCCAAAGTTGACGTAGCTCCCGCTCAGTGCAGCCTTCAGCATCGAGAAGCAGATGGAAATGCCCTTGAGCTTCAAGGCATAGACTTGATCCTTCGGGACCTCTCCAAGCGTTAAGATACGGTTTCCTGCACGAGCACAGAAGCAGACTCAGTATTTCGGCAACCACACCAAACCCTTTCTTCCCCAGGGTGCAGGAAAAACAAAAGCAGAGCCACGAGGAGTGACTGAGAAGTCAGACACAAGGACCAAAGACTTGGTTAAGGAACCAAGCTGAAGCTTGAGGAACTCGTTACAGGTTTAAAGTGTGGCTCTGCTAGAACCACAGAAGTTTTGCTGTGGAGACAGGACAGCACGAGGGCAGGACTGCTCTCCATTTGCTGCACAGGTTTGCCCGTGTCACCTTGCACGCTCACAAGGGGCTCAGCTGGGCTCCTGCTCATCGCCGTCATTTCCTTCCTCGTTTGCACGGCAAAAACCCTCCCCTTCTGCTTCCACCCAGCACTTCAAGCAGAAGCATCTCCCTGTATCTAAGCATGCGTTCAGCAAGCGATTTGGCACTGCTTCCCAGGCTGGGCTCGCTCTCCGAGCTGGCAAGGGCCCCAGCCCTCCCTCCCCAAGCAAGCGGAGGAGTCAAGGGCAGAGCCAGGCTGCCCGGATCCCACCTGCTGTGCACTCACCATACGTAGTTATCATTTTACTCGTTTCTCGGAAGAGCAGGATGCCATTCGGTGAGGACACATCAAACTGCAGCCGTTGGGATCTAATGGAAAGACAGGGAATAAATTGGAGGTCAAACATACCCGGGAGTGAAAACAAAGCCAATACTCCAGTGCTTCCACGTGCTGCTGCGTAGTGGGGCACCCTCCTCCCGGGGCTGCTCCCCAGAGTTCAACAAAACACCCTGGTCTGGTAGAAAATACCGCTGTTCATTACCAAAGCCAGACAGGACACAGCCACTCAGGGCCAGACGAGCTCTGCTGTCGCAGAAGAAAGGGCCTGTATTTCGCAGACGTTAGGAATATTACAAGACTGACGTTGGAAACCCTCTCTTGGCACTAGTCACTAGGCTACTGTACACAAACACAGCAACCATCTCGGGAGCGGCATTGTAGGCAGGCTGACTAGCTCCTATTCATAACGCCACCGAGAGTTCAGAGCTTGGCATTTTTTCCCCTGCAGCGAACAGATCTTACAATTGAAGTGCAGCGAGTTGTCCAGTTCACCTCTGAAATTAATGAGTGGGTGTATTCCAGTAAGGTTTGTCCCGCTGCAAAGATGCCACTGGGATGTGGCAAACAGTCTGACAGCACAGAGTCAGCTCTCAAACGACTGCGCCTGCACCTCGTGTCCCTTCCTTTAGGGTTGTGTTCAACTGGCTGTAGGCCAGAGCAACATCTTGGCAACCTTCCACCGCCAGATTAGACAGCTTCTGAATGATCTGAATAGCGTCAGAGGTACCTCTCTGCTGACAAAAAGAGCTGATGCTCTGAAGCAAAAGTGGTCATCTGGCTGCCAGACAGAACAACGCTCGTTTTAAACACAGGTTTTAAAAATTAACGTGAGTTGCCTGCCTCCATCTTAGAGTGCCGTCCTTGGAAGCAGACGCTGAACAAATTCAGTGTTTATTGATTGTGTCTCTTGGTCTGAGTCATGGCACGACTGATATCTGAACTGTTAGATTTTTTTTTTTTTTTCCCCCCTGCTGAAACAACGCCAGTTTCCCCCCCCGTCCCCTTGGCAGCCTTTACAGCATAAATAGACTGGGCAGAGAAAACACAACTGGGCACCACCACCCACACAAAGCAGCGGACAGACACAAATCCCCGCCAGCTTTCAGGTGCTGGAGGTTCGTACCTGTTATGTACCAACTCAGCCATCAGCTTGAGGACAGGTGTAGTGCAGGCTGGGTCATGGTACCACAGCTCAATTGCCCGCTGTAGGATTGGCATGTAGGATGGGTAGCTGCAGGGTGAAAGCTAAGGAACTTGGTTGCTTTGCATGAAGAGAAAAGGTTACAACGTCTACCAAAAAGGTGTATTTTGTGTACTGCACCCAGATCTTGCAAAGGAGCTTACTGAACAAGGTTAAAGAGATACTGCTTGCTGGGGTCTGCTTTATCACAGAAAAAAAAAAATAATAATAAAAAAAATAATCTTAAGTCTGTTGAAGGAGTTGATACACACTTCTTATACGAGGACAAACCAGAAACAAAAAGGTTTTGAATGAAAGGGAAGACAGATACAAAGATCTGTCTCTGCAACAGCCAGCTGACCTTCACAGGCCAAAGAGCAATCGGGAGCCCAGATACTGTGCTCTTTAAGCAGCTATGCTCTCATCAAGAGGACAAAGACACCAACTGCTTTTGGTTTTGGGGAGCAAGAGGAAAGCTTTTGTTGCTGCTGAGACACAAGCATCCCATTAAAGGTCTTTGTGCTTTACAGGTCAAATCTCTTTAGGTCCAGTTGGAAAAACTCCAACAGTCCGGCTTTGAGCAGATTCCCAGGTTGACTCGGTTGCAGACAGACCAAGTCAAATCTATTTTCGGGCTTAGACACAGGACACTGAGTCCTACAAAAGTGAAGAGAAATCCCAGTCAGGATTTAGCAGGGAAAACAGGGCCCTGGGATGCAGTCAGAGTTCTCCCCTCTGACAGACAGAAGACTCCTGTTTTAGTGCAACAGAAGGATACATCCACTCAAAGAGCATCATGAAGCTGGTCTTGGCATTGAAGGCAAAGGCTATTCCCCTCAAGTCTCTCACCAAACCAACCAAAGTTCTCTGTATTGCAAAAGAAAAGGGATGGTAAAACATAAACACATCCGGATCTCTTTCTCCCTGGCTCCACCAGCCCAGAGCCACTTCCCTTCCTCCCATCCCAACAGCAACACAGCTTTTCTGTGCTGGATGCCAGTTCCAGGTTAGGCAGCTCTTCCTCTTCAGTGCCAGAAGCCCTCTTTAATCGAAGCCAGTGCAGTGACAGTACTGGGGTATTTCATTCCCAGCAGAAGGGAAGCTCACTGCTTCAATTATCAACTACACCTAGGCCCCAGGCGATGCAAGGCACACCACCGCTTCCCCATACGCTGAAATAAAAGCACCTATCGCTCCATCATCTGCTTGTCTTGTTCAGAGCGCAGCAGAATGGCTCTGCTCTGCAGGAGTTAGTTGCTCTCTCCTGTCTGAACTGAAAACGTCAAAGCCCCTCAGGGAAAGAGCAGTGAGAACACGGATAACAGGCAAGGTCCTGCCAAACTTACTTTTGCCTCTTGTTCGTTGAAAGTATTTGTGCTGAACATCTGTGCCACGGTCTCAAAGGCAGCTGTGAGGGGAAGCATGAACTGCTCGTACTGATCCTCGTCTTCCCCTGAAAGAGAAAACAGGAAATCAGGAGGAAACAGACCGCACATCCCTGCGCCCTGCAGTACTGCCTGTGCTAGGGACTCAGTGCTCCCCCACGGAGCTAGAGGCAGAGACCACAGGTTTCCAGACAGGCGAGCTATCACTGACAATATCTAACTTACAGAAAACACTTAGAAAAAACCCTGCCACCTCAGGAAAACGTCTGGAATGTTATGAAGGAAAAATTTAGTCCCATCCTCAGCGCCGTGCACCTCTGGACTAGCTGTACCCAGCAACATGGCATCAAACCCACCCTTGAGCTTCTTTCCCCTCCTTTTTCTTATCCCCATTTGGCTTCTCCCATTCCAGCATCCTTTCCTGCAGGAGCTCACAGCTCCCTGAACAGCAGGACCTAGCCTACCGCAGAGCCCAGCATCCAAACCACAATCATCCAAACCACCACCACCAAGTCATCATTTTGCTCTGGTTCCCAAGACAAGACCCGCGTACCTAAATCCACCATGAGAAGACGCCCAAGTGCAGTGTAGAACGTAGTCCGACACCTCATGTCAGTCAGGTTAGACTGATTGTTAATGCCCAGGAAGGAAAAGTGCTCACTCTGCAAACGGAGGAGAAGAGACGGGTTAAAGGGGAGCGACCACCTCGAACGGGCTCCTGTAGCAAGGGCTGAGGGTCCCTCATTCCTCTCGCTCATTCTCAGCCTGGGCGAGGACGAGAAGCGGCGAGCTGCAGGGTTATTTTGCGGATCGCTTCGCATCTCGGAGAACAGGCCACCAGAGGGCAACAGGCACCGCGCCTGCACGCCCCAGAGCGGCGTCCTATCTGCTGGCAAAGAAACCAGTGCTATCATCTTTCATCTTGGAATTCCCCAGGACCAGAGGAACAAGGAAGCCTTGCTTTGCCTCCAGAGCAGAGAAGCAATCTGGCCCCTTACTCATGGGGACCCTTCAGGCGTTAAGGCTGCTGAAAACCAGCCCTCTGCAGGCAGGTCCCCAGTTACTCTGCCCACGTTCTCCACGGAAACAGGAGCCCCAAACAACGCAGTCTGAACCAAACACAGGATATGGGACTGCCTGCAAAATATCCTCTAGTTCAAGAAACACAGCACCTTCTTCAACCAGTCAATGCAAACCTTCTGGATGCGGTGCTGGCAGTCCTATCGCTACAGCATCGGAGCATCAAATGACCACAGGCTCCCAGAGGCCAGGCAGAAATCTGATACTTTGCTGCCATCTTCTAGTTGCTCATTCTAACGTTTTTGCTTTTAAGTCAGCATCCCAGATCTGCACAGGGCGTACCGTCCCGTAGTGACCAAGGAACAAGGCTGCTACCCTGACCACTGCAAGGGATGGCACTTCCCCCAAATCAGCACTGAAATGCTCTTATATTTTGCATTAAATTGCACAAACAGTGCTCACTGCTAGCTGATACTGCTGCACGTGCAGGCAGACAGCTCCCACATTTCGCTCTGGAGATGGCAGTCTTTCCGTGGAGAGTAAAGAGACTCCCACGTTAACCCTTCGGGGACGAAAGGTACCACATAATTACAGTCCCTCAAAACCAAGGGGCAGGCTTTGAACAAAGAGAGGTGGAACGCAGATCACATTTTTCACACATTTCGTGCTCATCTAGCACGACGGAAGCATCTGGGAAACAGGTAAACTTCAAAAGTGTGTCCAGCTGTTAAAATTAGGGGCTTATCTCAGCTGCACAAAGGCAGACGGAGGAGCGTGCCGCGAGACGAAACGCAGAGGGCGAAAGGACTCACCGTGTGATTGTTCAGCATGAACTGTACGGCGCTCAGTTTCACCAGCTTTCTAACGCTACTGTATGTAAAGGGGGTGTTAAGGAAGCAGCAGAGTCAGCAGAAAACTTCTAGCAATGCTTGCAAAGCACTTTCCAGGGCAAAACTGGAAGGGGACGTACGTCTGTATTACTCGGTATGTTCCAGCCTCCCTTCCATTTGTTTCAGGCAAGTTACATACATCTCCACTGCATGGATCTGCAGCGACCATTTTTATTTACTCTATCAGGAAGAACAAGTAGAAAATCATAAGGCAGAGTGACTGTGAACAAATTAACTGTGCATGGTAAGCTACAAAGCAATTATAATCCAAAATAATAAGAAAAAAACCCTACAATGTTACAGCCATCTACTCCAATTCAACAGCTCGGTAAGACGTTGACCAAGCATTCGCACTCTGCTCTTCTCACCACCCCAAAGATGAAGCGGTCCAGAAATCTGCTACAGGCAGAGTGCTCCTGTTCCCGTCGAGCACCTGGGTCACTCTTCCCCCATCCTGAGGTTTAAGTGTCCTGCGCACCCAACAGCTCTTCCGAAAAGGATATCCAATGGAGAGGTCATTGAGCAGCTGCAGCGTCTTGGAGGTGATAGGCTCGCACCGACCCCAGTACTTCAGGTTGGTGATGCTAGGGGAGAGGAGAACAAGGACGGATCAGAGGGCTTTGCTCTGCTTCCCCTTTGCTGTGCGGCGGATTCTTTCAGTTCAAAAGTCACCCAACATCATCAGCTCCACCCTCCACCGAAACCACAGACATCACAAGCCACAAAATATGGGTATAAAATTACTGTACTTACATTTGGTTGACTAGAAAATTATCCTTCAGATAATCTTCACTACTTGGGTCCCAAGCTACACTGGCCCATACCCAGGCCCTTGGAATTCTGTGGCACTCCAGGGCTGGTTTCTGCAGCAAGGGTAAGAGAATTCTGCGGCAGTGACTACATGCAGACGTATGCAATTCTGCACCTGCACCATCCACTGTCAGCTGCAGAATTCTAGTAGCCCTTGCTTCTTCCAGGAGAGCCATTTCACCCCTCGGGGATGACGCGCAGCCAGGGCGCGTGAGGGTAGTAGGCAAGGCCCCATGCACGTGAAGACGGGGGCGATGCTAAAGAAATTAAGGGGGAGCTAGCGGCTGCACGTCGCCAGGCGCACGGCACTGGGCGTCAGCTCTAGAGCTGCTGGATTGGGTCAAAATAATAATGGAGTCTGCCAATGACATGACAAAAAAGCCAGTCGCCAGGTTCGGTCCAGAGGAAAGCTGCCAAAGAACAGGCTGAACAGGGTGCCGACCAGAGTGGAAGGATTTTAAGGAAAAGACTTGCGCTACTCTGGTACTGAACAGCACAATTTGCAAAGAAAACCTCTGAAGGAGCGTCCCCTCCCCATCGAGCTTTCGTGGCTGGTGATTGCCAATAGTCAAGTGACAGGGCACGAGTGCTTGAGGCTGTCCCCTCTCTCACTTTGGTTTTACTAAGCAGGCACTTGGAAGAGAATCCATTATCCTGGTGTACGGCTTATTTTTGTGTCTCCATAGCCCAGGCTAGAATCCACGGTGGGTAAATCAATCCTGGATAGCGTGCGTGACTTAAGCCCTGAGAAAAGCTGTAATTCTCTCACGTAGCCAGATGTTCCTGGCTTTAGACTGAACAACACTCCCTCATATTCCAGTTTTCCTGGTTACACCTTCAAATAAACCCTGGAATCTCTGATGCCTGCAAGCAAGAACACTTACATTTTTCCTATGAAGACGCTCAGGACCATGGTCTCATCATTCAGCCCCAGGACCTCTGAGAGACGGCGGTACAGCTGGAGGGGGGGGAAAAAAAAAAACCACCAACAATTAAAAAGCTGTCAACAAAACAAGTTAATATCAAGGATTATTTCTTTTTCACTTCTCCCTCTGTGGCACGCAGGCCTAGGAGGGTGCATGCTCTGGGCTTTCCTAGATCAGTCAAACAATGCACAGAGATGCTTGTGATCTGATCCAGACCAATACTCAACCTAATCATTGCTTCCTCTTGTCTATCGCTAGTCTTGGCAGGTTCAGAATCCGTACGCAGAACCTGGGCACTTGCTTTTCCTAGGGAAAGGGAGGAACTGTGCTCCTCCACCTACACACTTAGTGAATTTGTCTGAAACTCTAAGCCCCTTGTCACATCACTGCTCTGAAGTCTCTGGGATGGGGAGGGAAAGTCATAAATCATTGGAAAGGAAGAGAATCTAATTCTGGAGCAACGATGTTCCCATATTTTTTTTTTTTTAATTCAATAAAGGCATTTTGCATCTCTAAAGATGCACCAAGGCATTCAAAGTGCAGTACATCTAGAATTGCCTTGAGATGAAGAGAGTGGATATTTATCTTCGCTGTAGAGCCGAGGAAGCAAAGCACAGATGCTAAGTCATGCTCCTCACGGGTGGTGCAACTCGCACGCTTTCACAGGTACTCATCTGAAATCACAGCAGAAACCTGGCAGATAACAAAACTGAAGCCAGGTCTCCAGTTGCAGGCTAGTGTCATAGTCACTGCCTCCTTCCTGATGCACACAAAACACCACTTCCAAAACAGCTCAGCGTTTGCAACATTAACACTG
The DNA here is from genome assembly GCA_011801015.1 of Ardeotis arabs. Taxonomy (NCBI): domain Eukaryota; kingdom Metazoa; phylum Chordata; class Aves; order Otidiformes; family Otididae; genus Ardeotis; species Ardeotis arabs. The sequence goes on along the minus strand of JAAGAY010011078.1, from coordinate 69,333 downwards.
GACATGTATCTAGAAAACACAGCAGTCAAGTCTCTCCAATTTCAGCTATTGAGAAAAGAAAAGAAGCAATGCCACTTGCTTTCATTTTAAAAGGGAAGCTTTTACTGGACTTGGCATGGCCAAAGGGATACAGCCAACGGGACTGATTACCTTGGAAGACTTCTGCACCTGATCTCCGATATAGATCTTCCGGAACTGCTCAAAGAAGCTCAGCATGGCAAGCTCCAGCTTCTCATTCCCAGCCTGCGCCAGACGAGAGTCCGTCAGGTTCATCAACTGCAGCACCCTGGAGAGAAGTGGGGAAAACAGACCTTGCTGTGGGACGCTGGGAGAGACGAGGGATTTGTGGCACATGGTGTTGTTCCCAGGCTGCACGCAGCACTATTTTTTACTTTCTGTGGGCACTGCCATTTTGGGCAACTGACAAAACTGATAACAAGACACTGACTAGGGCACATTCTTCTGTGCAAGGCCTTCTCTATCCCTTCTAACAGGGCTGCAAGGCCTTGGTCTTAATTTGCTGCAGAAGTGAGTTTCGGGTGCTTTAGCACACTTACCCAGTGACTGGTCCATCATGTTCTCAAGCCCACCTGAGAAAGCACTACCAGTTCCCCTCACAAGAGCCAGACTCTAATCAACACTCCCACTTCAGTTTGGCTTTTGGTGGGAGCCCTGCAGAAACAACGCTGTGACCGGTGCACGGGCTCAGTGAGCAGACCTTGCTGGCAAGGAAGGGGTGGAGGGATTTCAGGGTAAATAACACACGTGCAGCAGAACAGGGGGGACAAAAGCAATGATATTCTTTTTTTTGGCAAATGTCACAGAGTGAGAGAGAAGATAAAACATAAGGAGACTTCTATGAACAGGTATCGCATACGCTGGCACTAAAGGTAGCTGAAATATATACGGGGTCTCGTTATTTTCCCTCCAATAACTCATCAGCTATGTGGGAAGCCAGTGCTTGATGTTTTTTATTAGCCACGGCTCCCCAACAGCCCAGCTTCCACACATCCACAGTTCAGCTCCTTCTCCTACGCCAGCTTCCAAGCAGAGCAACCAGGCTCTGGACCAGAAGCCATTCTGAACTGAGTCAAGGTTGTTCACGAGCCACATATCCACCATGAGTTCATGAGTTCTCATACCCACCAAATAAAGCTTGCAGTGGAGAGGACTTACAACCTCAAAAAGGCAGCATGTGTTAGAAGACAGGATAAAGTTTGACTGTCACAGAAGAGCTACAATATTCACAGCGTATTTAAGGACAAAACCCACTTTGGATTATTAACTAGGAAAAAGACTTTTCCCCCTACTCCAGCAAAGAACCATCGTGCATTTAGTTCTACTCCAACGCGTACATTTCAGCCTGGTATAGTTCCCTTCCCACATGCTCTTCCCCTCTCATTCTCTTTCTTACAACCCAGGTTTCCCAATTTAGCCAAGCCACAGCAGAAGTCTGCTGACTGGCTCTAACCAGTGCCGCCAATCTCTTCCTTCAGGATGGCCAATTCCACGCTGTTCTTTACAGTGAAGAGAGGGGAAGAACATAGTGTGAGTTTCATAACAGCAATTCTTTTGTGGACTTCAATAGTAGAGCAGCTAGAAAACAGTTAGCATCCCTACCGACAAACCAACTCGCCATCCATCGCATCCTGCTCATCCGTGCTGGCGAACGAGACCCTACCACCAATCACTGCCCCGATAATATAGACGAGCCACGTCAGGCGCCCTGAAACCAACAGAGGACATCAGAACCAAGCATGTCACACATTACACGGAGGAAGCTGAGGAGATTTGCATTTTATACAGGCAAAGACAGGATTCACAAGGAGCATCTTTCTGCTTTAGTGCCCATCTATACCAAAATTACTCAGTTCTCCACTTGGTGGAGAACAGGCACGACTTTGCTAGAAAACAAACAAGAATGCCAGGTCTGCCTGGAAGATTTTCATTATTTAAAGCTATTCCACTGCAGAAAGCCACTTTCTTGTAAAACGGTATTGTATGTATTTAAACACGTGCAGATGCCAGCAGGCAGCGTTTATTCTTTCAAAGTACATGTGGCTGGTGGAGAAGTCAACATCATATGGCGTTCGGCCCACCCAAAAAACCGATCAGACAGTACTGTTTCAGGAGGAAGAGGAACGGTTTCCATCGTTGGGCTGACGTGCTCAACTCCTCCACTGAAGAGGAAGCCAGCCTCTTTATTACAGAGGGGGCATAACACAGCCATAACCAAAGCTCCAAGGAGCTGCTTCCTTATGGTCAGTGCCAAGCAATTCCTAAACCAAGCAGCTGTGCAAGTACAAAACCTCCACGCTGAACCCTCCCAACGCTGCGGACAGACACCTCCTTCGGACAGTGGCACCAGCTGAAAACCTCACTCCCAGTTACTCATTACCAACTACATGCTGGTTTCTGCCACATAGCCAGTGGGGAGGTTCAAATGAGCGCTCCATATCCTGCCTCAAATAAAAGAGGGATGGGGCTGGCGGTGCTGACCACCTGTGGATGGGGGAACGTCCTCAGAACTTGTCTCTGGAAGACTGGGCAGGGAGATACACTAGATTTCCCCAAAAAAGGAATGCAGTCAGCTTAGGACAGTGATATCTTCAGCCAGCACTGCTGTGTGCAATGGGAGTGTCTGTCCACAGTCAAAAATATTCCACACACAGGCACCTCCTCAAGGGAACATCTGTGAGATCTGCTCCCTCATTTATAGATTTCAGCAGGAATGCAGGGTCTGCACTTTTGAGAACAGGCAGCCTACCGCAAGTTCACAGGCCACAAACACGCTCACCTTCCTGCACAGCAACGTCCATGGGGCTGGCGGTGGCACTCTGCAGCAGCTCCTGGTAGGACTGGGCAGACTGGTCGAAGAGCTGCACAAGCAGAGCGCAGGTCTTCTCGTACTCGCACCGGCCGATGGTGGATAGCTGATCCAGCTGCTGTTGCACCAGGCCAGTATCATCCAGTGGATCCTCCAAACCATCCCTAAGTGGCAAGAAAGCAGATTAGAAAAGGAATTTAAATGCAGAGATAGCCTAATCCATAACATAAGCTTGTTTCTATCAGGTAGAGGATGCTTTTCCAGGCACACGGCAATGCCAGTGACTAAAGCCTCTGCCTCTACTGTTTGTCACGACAGAGAGCTGCACACACTGACGTAACCATCTGACCGTTCCTGCGGCCGAAAACCAGCACAGTACTGCTTCAGGTGGAGAGGCCATCAGGACCCGCGATGAGTAAGCTCTTGTTACAGCTTTAACATTTACCCAGGGCTTTGAACAGAACATGCAGTGCCAAGAACAAGGTCTGCATAACAAAGCTGTCCGTCTTCCTCAGTGTCTTAGTTGCCTTTGCTTTCAAATACACTAACCTCAACACTAAGTTCATTATGAACTCCACAAGTAGCTAAACCTGCTGTTCCTCTCTAAAAAGGGATAAGCCAAATCAGTCTTCCTTAAAAGAGGCGTTATTTTTCTATATTTGACCATTTGTTTTCATTCAATACAAACACACACAAGGTGGAATGAATCCCACACAAATTCAGGCACTGCAAGAGAATCCTGTAGGCTGCCCCTACACTCAAAGGGAAAAAGAAAAAAAAAAAGACACTAAGGTATAATTTGCACCATCCCACAGCAGAGATTTAAAAATTAAGTGAATCACTTTGCATACTCACTCCTCTCTGCCACAAGGGCAATTCAGAGTGTACGTGGTATGCTGCTAGGTAAGGTGAGTTCTACCCATAACATGTGGGAGACCATTCAGATCAATCCCAGCCATTGGAGACCAAGCAAGGTCTGAAAAAAAAACCACCCCAGCTTAAAAATGTCTTTTTTATAAGAGACAGAACATGCAAATTAGGTAAGGCTCCCTTAGAAATCCTTTGGTGACTCACAAAACTTCCTGCAGCCGTGCTCATTGTTAAAAGAAAACTCAGAAGAGCCACACTAGAGCCTTCAGCCTCCGGAGCGATAAGCAGAAGTGCTGCCCTCTCTCTGCTTTTCTTACCTCAATATGATGTGCACAGATTCCAGCCTGGACGTGATGTAAGCTTTTGTGACTTCTGGTGTGTACGTTTCGAGCATGTGAGGCTCTGTGGCTTTAACGTAGGGCACTGACGCAGCCAGCCGCTGCCACAAGCTCAGGAGATAGTGAACGCTGTTTGGCGCAAACTCCCAGTGCTTCCAGAAGCCAAGAGAAAAAAAGAGGCAAGGAAACCAGCAAGTTATGGCCTTGACAATTTTATCCCTATTACTGTGACTCATGTAGCACAAGATATGGCAATATCTAAAAGCTTTAACGATCCGGTTGCCAATTTTAACCATGAATTTCAGTTCACACCTGAATTCAGTGGGCATTATCAGCATTCAGTAAAGACTGAAAAATAATCCCAAGTTCCCAGGCTGTGTAGCTGAGCCGAAGCCTTCGGTCCCAACTACTGCTGAGCTCGTACTGTCGCGTGCTGCCGACAGCTCCCCAAAACAGAACACAGTTTAAAGTTGTTTTCCAAATAAATATTACAGTTTAAAAAAGGCATCAGGTAAGCTCTACTTTTTTAACCATGTTCTGTGCAGGGATATAGTTACAAGTTATATACCAGTGGAAAACTCAGTGGGAATACGGCATGATATTCACATTACTAGCAATTCCTGCAACTGCTTTTTAATAGTGGAGTGACACATAATTCTAAAAATAAGCCTTATTTAAGGTGGTTTTTCTTCTCCTCTGCTAGGACATGGAAAGACTCTGGAGGCATAGCAACCCTGCATTGCCCCACATGCCGCTCCTATTCCATTCACTAGGAATTACCAGAATAATCAACGCTACATCGCAGCATTCTGCCACAGAGTCTGCAGGGTTTTTTGGCAAAAATAACGTCAGTTCTTCACCCCTTAATTCACTAGATAAGAGAGTCATAATTTTGTCTGAAGAGAAGACAAGGGGCATACACACCCATGGAGGGGAAGCAGAACCATTTTGTACCTGCAGGCTGGTCACGGTGAAGTTGGCAATGAGTCGGATGACCTCGGGGTAGTTCTCCACCTTCACCAGCTCTCCCAGCTGGTAATTGCTTTTCAATCGGGCCAGCAATCGGCAGAACTCGTGGTAGTTATTTGGGTCTGACAAACTCTGAGAGGGGAGGAAAAAAAAAAAAAAAAAGAGGAGAAGAACTGAGAAACAGCATTATTTCACAATGTAATGGCAGTCTGCTACAAGAGGCACAGATACATGGTGGAACGGTAGGAAAAGGAAAAGAGCAGCAAGACGTTGCACCCTTCTCCCCAGTGCCACAAGTGGAATACGTACGCTAGAAAGTATTTTTGGGGAAGAAACTTGATGCAGAGGAAGAAGAGGCACAATTCCACTACCTGCATTTGAAATACTCACCTGTGGGTTTTCCAGTATTCGTTTAACTCCATCAACGAGATGAGATAAAAACTTTGCTCTTTCTGCATTGTTGAAGAGAGACCTACGTACAGAGGCTATCTGCACTAAGCAGGATAAAACCTAAAGAGGCAAAGAGAAGAAATAAAAGGGAAGGATTACAACAATAAAATGAACAGGACATTTCCTTTTCAGGACACAACAAATCGTTTAAGTCTCATGCTCCTTTGCATGCTACACCACAGCTCCTTCATCTTTGCTATTCTGTGTAAAAGTGTAGAAACAAATTACAGCAGAGATAAAAATGACATCAGCCAAAGGAACATCTCCATCCCGACAGCCAAAGGTACGTTCCAAACTGCTCCCAAAAACGGTGGGATTTCTGCAGATGGAGAACACAGATCGCCTAAGACTGAAAATACACTAGGACTGGCAGGGAAAGCTGGTAAACCTAACACAGACTTGGAAAAGTATTGCAAAGGATAGAAGACTAGCAAGAAAAAAAAAATCAAATTGTTCTCAGCCCAAACCTTGAAAATGATGACTAGCACCCTGCAATCCTTATCCCGAGGCAAAGCCCCATGTCCTCTGCCCAGCGTAAGGACTACCTGCTCAACTGCTAAGCCTCTCGTTCTTGCTGGCTCTTACATTTACTGAGCAAAGAGGCAGGGCAATTTAGCAGCATAATTGCTTCAGAATTCTATTCAGCAACAAAAAAAAAAAGAAAAAGAAAAAGAGTCTCATACTTAAAATATCTCATTAATATTTGAGGCCCTAAACTCAGAATTAGCAAGTAACCCTTCAACATAATGAAGTGTTGAGAGTCTCAGTGGAAAAAGTACTTCTGAAGGACCCTTCCCTCCCTAGCCACAGGGCACGTTTTCATTGTAGCATTAATTATGAAAAATATTTATCTGATAGATAAATGCCTGGCAGGCAACTTTTTAAAGAAGAAATAATCCAACTCTTGGTTCAGTTGTGCTACTGGCCGTTTCTCCCAACTAGGACGTGGCCTAGTTTTAAAGTGTGGAAGGAGAAATTACATTCCTCAGTCGTGCTCCCAGCCTTCCTACCTACTCACAGTATGGTTTTAGGATCAACCCAGCAGCACAGCGGAAGTAATATAAGCTACATCCCTCAAAAAGGACTTCTTGGAAGAGCAGGCAGGCAGACTCTAAGCTACGCAAGGACAAAGAAGTAGGTTAGACTTCCAGCAAACGAACTGGTCTTAGGTCAGACCCAAAAGCTGCAGATGCAGCAGAACTCTCAGCAGCAGCAGCGCCGGAGCAGCCTCCCCGTTGTCGCTGTAACACAGCGGTGCCACCAAAGCACAGCTAGCTGTCTGAAGTCAGCCTGTGGCGTTTTAACCACCAGCGAGTCTCCCAGAAAAATCCTACAAACACTTTCTGGTAGCGGAGTCTGTCAGGAAAATAAACTTGGAACTTACCAGTGGAGAAAATGAAGGAGGGATGGAATGATAGAGATCAAAAAATAACTGAAGGGTCGAAGAATCCAAGAATGCTGAAACAGAACAGAGCATTTTACTGAGAACACCTCCGTTTACTGCTCTCCATAGGTCTAATGCTTATCGTATCAACAACGGCACGTGTTTACTTGTCACATGAAGCACCACACTCTAAGAAAGTTTCCAAAGCATTTTACATTTTTACATAATTGCCTTTCCCAGAAAGAAAGTAAACCCACTGGTACTTGGTACTAAAACAAAATTACAACAAAATATTTTAAGAATGCAATCTATGAAGCTGCCTGCAAAATGACTGGTGAGAAATGACTGGTGAGAACAGGAAGGATGTTGAGAACAGGTGCCCAGTTATTTGTTATCTACATTTCTTTAAAAAAAAACCAGCTTACTCTTTCTTGAATTAGCACATGTAAGACGGAAAGGGTAGAGGAATGTTTTTATAGCTCGAGACAGTCAATGCCAACTGAACTGCATTTGTAATCGCAACAAGGAAAGGCTGGATTTTACATCTGGCATTGTACGCTGAAGTTTATTTGTTACGTACAGAGAGGGCTTTAGCAAGTCATTCATGCTTTCAGCTGGTATGCTGTAGATTAGCCCTCTACCACCAGCAAGATTACCTGATCTCCAGCTGGTTGGGATCTGCACAGTGCAAAGATCATCTGAGGACTCGTCTGTTGACGTGCCAATGAAGTCAAAGTTCAGGCAATTATGCGTGAGCTTAAGAAGCTGCATGAGCAGACCATGCTGGCTTTCATCATTTAGATTCAGGTTCTTCCCAGAAGCCTAAAAAAAAAAAAAACCAACCCACAAGGTGACAGCCGAGTTTGAGGCAGCAATTCAACTTTAAACAGGATGTGGCAATCACAAGGATCGCATGCCACAAGCGCCGAGCCCAGCTATCACACACTTTTACAGATAGCATGTGTATTTACACGCTTGGTCTTCACAGGAGATGGATAAATAGACAGTGCTTTCTTCTTCACTTGGCTTGCACCGCACCGGAGAAAAGCAGTCAGGCTTGTCAGCTTGCAATTATACTGCGAGATTCAAGAGATAAGGAAGTTCTGACGAAGGTTAAACACAAGAATGCATTTTCTGCCTGACAAGCACTTCGCAGCAGGGAGTCTCGTTGCTCCACCCAACCCTCACATGGAAATGAGCGCGTTCGCTTCTGCCGCACGGATGATCTGTGCGAGTCCTGCTCCGCTTGCAATGCTCTGCTACGGGCAGGGCAAACGTGGATACTCTCAGGTAACACAAGGAACTCAACGGACACGAAACGCCAGGTCATTTCACTGCAGTTTAAATGTAGCACTCAGGTCTGTAGTCTGGGGCAGGCCAGCCTATCCTTCGGATCATCGCTCTGTACTTAAAACAAAACTAACTTCTTCCAGCTTAAGTCTATTGCAAATAACACAATGCCCTGTGCTGACACCGCCCAAACCAGTGCCAGTGGCTGCTGGAATGTCTTCCTCGCTCTCTCCGCTGTATCACAAAGACTTACACTTCTGCAGCTGCCTAAATGCGCCCTGTTTTACAGACATGAGCACTGGTTTCTCGCAGCCCAATCCTCCCCACCCAAAAGGATCACCTTGGAAACTTCTGCTCTATAACACAGAAGCTTCAGACAGCTACTATTAGACAAAAAAAACCCAACCCTAACTTGGGTAGCAGGTGTTTAATCACAGGAAAATAAGGATGTTGCACAAGACAACAGATAACATTCCAGTCTCTCTTAAACCACAGCACCCTGAGAAATAAAAGCAAGATGATTAAGAGTTAGAGTGGAAAACTAGAGGCTTCCTCACAGCTAAGTTCCCATGGTCATGCACCCTAAGTACTGTGGGCAATAGCTCAGCCAGAGCTACAGCACAGGACAACAGTGAGAGTGCAGTTCTGGGGACGAGGTAACAAGGTCTGGTTTACACCTCCTGGCTGAGTACCAGCACTGGCTGGAGGTTCTCCAGCAAGCCTGGGCAGTTACAAGGATGCTGTCCTGCCTCCACCTCCCCAGGCGCTTTTCACAAAACTAAAGGAATCCTTTTATTTCTGAGACCTCTAATTGACCATCAAATGCACCTGAAATAAGCCAATTAATTCCAAAGTTACCAGAGCTGCTGTGTTTCAGGAAGATGGGTGCATGGAAGAGGATGACTAGTATAATTGTATGAGTCTTGCTTTCTTTAGAAACCAGGAGAAAAAAGATCAAATTACACCCACGTACCCACCTTTATCACTGACAGAACCAGAGCTGCTCATTTGGAAATATCTTTTAAAATAAAACTTCCTTTTCACTCTTTGTGCTATTTGTCAACTTTGACACTTCACTCAGCTGGAAGGATAAAAGTTAAACTAATCAAATCTGTGCTACTGCCTCTCAGTTTATTGGGGCAAGCTTTCTCATGAAGGGCTATTCTTGAAGGCACCATTAGAACTCCAGATTAGCTTTTTGGAAAACAAATCCGATGCAGAACCAACAGTTTTCTTCAGATAACCTATGTGTTTACAAAACACACATGCGCTGAAAGAAAAACTGCTTTTTTGGAGGTAAAACCCAGCACTACTAGCAGAGTATTGCTGCCTTGTCCCAAGATAAGCATTTTTAAAGCAAGTTAACTCACGTGTGATAATTAGCACAAAATAAAAACCTAGGGAACATGAAACAGTAATATTTATGTGTTAAAATACCAAGGACAATCTTTAGTCTCAATCTACTAAACATATCTTCACCAGCATTTTTTCTCCCACCATGTGGGATTTAAACCAAGGTTAAAAAAGAGACGAGGACTTACTCTACACGAAACCTCTCCGCCAGTTCTGTAAATCAAAGACACTTAAAATGTAAACCAAACATCTTAGCTCTTTCCTGACGCTTTAAGACAGGAAAGTTTAACCTAAGCCTCATGGTCCAGGCATGTACGTTCAATGAAAATTGTGGAAAAGAGGTATATTTCTGTATTTGTGTCACGTTCGCCCAACATACAGCCCCCAGGAGAGAAGACAAACGCCTGCTTCCTTACCTGTTTCAGTAAATTGCATGACAGCGTGAAAATATCAAATAAGGATGAATCTCGGAAGGAAGAGGCTATTTTCCTGTGCTTGGTCAGTGGATGAGTAGTATCCGCCTGAGTAGAGAGAAAACAGCGCTTAGATCGGCGATGCAGGGTGGAACAAAGCCAGCAGAACCTGCAGGAACCCTGTTGAGCGCTGGGACATCAAGGTTTCCCTCCCCAGAGCGATGTCACACCAGCTGGCTAAACCAGGAGGATATACTGCCACTAGGATACGTGCTGCTACTGCAGGACAGTGGTTTTTCCACGGATAAAATCATATTGCTGGCTGGTGACAGGACTTCCCACCTACAATACTTACAACGCAGTGTCACTGTAACCCTGCCAGAAAGCTGGGTTGGGTTTCCTCACAAGTTCATTTAAATCCCTTCCAAACAGAATCAACAGCAGCATTTTCAACAGCACTTAAGTCATTTTAGAAGCCTGAACGCTGCTTTCTAAAGTGCTCCAAACTCCTAAGAGTGAAATCCTACCTGAAGCCGCTGGGCAGACACATGGTCAACTACTAGCAATTATAACTCCCCTCCTGAACCTGCACAGATGAGAAGAAAACTAGAAGGAGAGTTAACCAGTGACAGCCAGTTTGGACTTTGCTGTATCTGTTATAAACGCCAGTTCTGGACCTCTCGCTGCATCAGAATAAAAAGCTGACATATGATCTAAGAGGCAAATACACACATCTTGCTTTATACTGGGTAACAAAGTCTCCAGTTGATTCAATCAACGCATTCCAGCATGGGCCAGCACAAGCAAACAGCAGTATGACTTCCGTCACTTCACAGACTATTTTCTAGGAAGAGAAGAAAAGCGAAGCGATGCTTCCCATCTTTGCCATTTATTCGAACACAGACCGGCAGAATTCCACCTGCCCAGGATGAGTTACCTGACGGGCAGTCAGTTATCGTAGGTAGCTGGGCTGGAGCCTTCTTGCAGCGGTACACAACATGAATCTCCATTTTCTTTCCATTTTTTTTTTATGTTTTTGCTACTCTACCTGTGTTAACCTTAAACCTGCACACATCTCACCCGGTACTGCAGGAACCAGTACAGCTCTAACCACTGCAGAGCTCACTTTAACACACCAACCTTCACAACAACCCCATGGAGGATGCAGACACTCTTGTCTCTTTTATTACAGGCGAGAAAGAGTAGCCCTGTATCACCCAGTAGCTGGTGGCAGATCAGAACTGGGCCTAAATTTGTCCGGTGCTCTAACAACTGAATTATCATCCCTCAGCTCACGCTGTTAGATTTCAGCATTATTTACTCTCTCCATGTTTATTCCAAATCTCATGTGGCTTGTGGCACACGAGCATTTCCTTTTCCTTCACCACAAGGTCACCTCGCTTACATCAGTGAACTTGTACAATACGCTGGACACTCAGTACCTCTGGGCAAGCCTGTGCAGGATGAAAACTGACACTTCAAACCAGTTACCAGTGCTCTATTTTATTTGTACTGCGAGCTTTTGGAACAAAAGCTTTAGTAAACAGAGCTCTAGAAAACTCAGCTTTCAGGCTATGTAGATGGAAGTTTAAATAGTTCAAAAAAAAGTCTGAAGAGAAGCCCCAGAAAGGGTTTTTGGGTGGTTTTTTTTTTTGCTATACACACGTACATGACCCCACTCCGATGAGCGGGCACGTTGGCAGATTTATTGTTTTGCAAGTAATGGCAGTTCTAGACTTTCTAAGATGAGTCACTGGATCCAGCCCTGTGCAACTGCCGGCACAAAGCACATTTCGGAGTGAGCAGTAAACTGTGGCAGATTTAACATCCAAGATATTAGGAAGAGATTTGTGATCAGTCTTTAACTTCACTGCTTATTTTAGTATCAACCCGTACAGGCTCTGGAACTGGGCTAGGTGACAGGTTCTGTGCTGACCATCCTCCCGCAAGCGGAATCTGTAGCCCTCTACAAAGACGCCGACAGACATATTAATTTATAGAGGTGCACAGACTTGCTTTCATCCTTGACGCAACGAAGCGAAGGATCGGCCCTCTGCGGAGACGGAGTTCGGATTGTTCAGAAGTCTGGGCAAGGAAATGGTGACAGTGACAAGACATGGCTTAAGAGTTCAGAGGAGAGCTCTGGGTTAGGATTTACTGATCAAGCCAGGCTTGAAGAATGAAAGTGAATTTGGGGTGTGAAATAGATCCAGGAGCCATTCAAGTGGCAGCGCAGGGGCTTGGCTTCAAGTCCAGCACAAGAACTTGCTGCTTTGCCCTGGCCAGGACAAAAATCTCCATTTCCAGTTCTGAAAACAATTTGTAATGATCCTTCACATCCTACTCAAGGATCTCTCCGTTCCAGTGCCTAGATTAGTCAATATACCAGCAAAAATGACAGGCTAGTTTCCTTAGTGAGGTGCTAAAATTAAAAAACCTTAGTTATACCTTGTCCTCTTTGCAAAATTAGAGATATTTATACACACGGCAACCCTCCCATTGTCCTAGGACTGTGGCAGCCATCAAAGGTGTCACAGCAGCCTGCCTGGCTCATTAGGAAAACAACGTACGCTTAGATAGCACCAAGTGAAGCCACTTGTTCCAGCTTTCAACATGAACACCAAGAGGCAGCATAACATAAGAGGGCTCTACAAACCACAAAACTATCTAACCTGGAAAGACTTCTGCACCAACACCTTGCTGCAGCTGGCGTGCCTGGGTGCCACGCCAGAGCACCATGGACTCGGCGTGCCCAGTCTTTCTTCTGACAGTCACCCAGAGCCAAGGCTGTGTAAGGGACTCGGCGCTCAGCCCTGACAAACGGGCACAATTTGAGAACTACCTGCTGGGAACACTAGGAAATTTAGTACTGAACAAAAAGGATGCTTTAAAAATCTGCACAATCTGACACATCATCTTTGTTTCATCTCTCTCGCAGTACAGAGGAGGGCACGCTCCATTCACTTCTTGGCAGAAGAATGCTACAAGTGGAAACAACGCACAAGGATGACAACAGAAGGTGCTAGGGATGTCCTCACGCTTGGGGCTTTGTCCTCCCTAGGCAGGCTTGGCTAGTTGCTTAGTGTTGCTTTTCTTTTTTCATCTCAGAAGTTTACATCAAAATATGAGAGAAGATGGAAGATGCCAGTGAAACAAAACAATTCCTCAGGACAGGAGGTTTCAGCATCTTACCACAACAGTAAGTGACTGTGTAAAAACAACAACAAAAAAACCAAACAAAAAACCAAAACACTCGCCACACAACACCCCCTCCCCACCAAAAAAAACCCAAACAAAAATCCCCAAACAATGCACAGACACACAGCAGGACACAACAATATGAATGAGAAAATTGGACACTTACTTCACTGAGGAAGGCTGTAGCACTTACTTGATTAATTTCATTAGTTAGTTGGGACAGGATTGTCACTCCTATGATGCAGTGCTCTACACTATCCTGAGGAAGGAAAGGGGGACAGGTAACAGTTAGTGTCAGGATATTTCCATGAAGCTTCACCGTCATTCAAGGACCTTTCTGCTTGGAAGATTTCAAGACATATTTGTCCAGAAATGCTTTATCTTTGTCGTATTGTGACTGGAAAAAAAGCCCATGAGCAATAGCAAGCAGAGAATTTAAAACGTGCCTTTAAAGTACTTGATGTTGTTAACAAAGGTTTTAAAGAGTTCAGTAACATGAGCCAATAAAAACAGGCACCTTGTATTTAACAGTTAGTTTAATCAGCATTTTTGTGTTATGCCCCAACTCTGAGAAGATTTATTTAGATTTTTTTTTTTTTAAATCAATTTGTTCAATTTTAACAGAGGCTGTGGTACAACGGGCAAAAATTTCTGCAACATTAGGATGAGTATTAAAGTTGCCAGATGAAAACTCCGGGAAATCAACTTTTTCCTCCCCTCCCTTTTTAAAACAACAGACCTTGAACAACACGAGCAGCAGCTGACCAAGTTTCTCCACACACCCGCCCTGCCAAGGAGGACGGCCTATCTCCCAGTGAAGGAAGCCCATTCTTCACAGCCTGCTCAGCCCCTGGCTGCACTCGAGACCGCCAACAACGGGCCGATTGTGAAGTCAGCCTGTTACCGATCCCTCTTCACCAGAAACGGTAATCCATTTATCAAATGATTTAAGAGAAACAACCAGCATTGTTCCTTTGCCCCAGTTTCTGTTCTGTAACTAATAAATGATGTTTCCTGCCTAGCTCCACCTTGCTTTGCACCTTCTGCACAAATTGCCCTGATCTCCAGCTTTAAAGACTGAACTCATCTGCAACAGAGAAACCAAAGCACCTTTAGGACTGGGACCATGGCCACTTCTTCACTGGAGCCATCTCTTGATGACAGTCTCAGTATTTACAGGATCATATTTAGACAGAAGCCACTGGAAAACCCTGCTGAACCACGTCTTTAAAAGAGTGCAGTCTCCTGGATGCTTTAGCAGCCAGAACACGCAACGTGAGCAAACGGGAACAGACCCAGCAAGTAGATATTCACACCATTTAATTAGGTTCCTGATTAAAAAGCACACATTCCCCATGTCAGGAGCTGGGAGAATGAAGAATCTAGCTCTGATAGTTTCAGCTAAGAGCACCTAGAACTATTCAGGACAGTTTCTAGCCCAGAGAGGAAGATGATCTTTAAATAACTTCACACCTTTAACATCCCACCTCATTGCAGACATCTGTAAGTGTGTAAAATAATAGCAGTTAGCCTATTTCCTGAATGCCCACGCTGCCACTCCAGAACGAAAGCCTTGTACACATTACATCTTTTCCACTCGAGGAAGGATTTCTGGTCATTTTACTCTCTTCTCCTGTCTTCCTCCAATTTTTTATTTTTGGGACAAATTTCAGAGCAAACAAATCAGAACTCATGGTATCACAGGATTTAATGATCTCTCTGGGAAGGAACTTCAGTCTGGAGGCAGCTGTTGATAAACATACTGTGGTGACAGCAGGTACCTTTATGAAACAACAGTCAGGACTTCTAAACAAAACTGTTAACAACAACGCTTGTGTAACACAAGTTTTAAGCTCCATTTTGTTACGATAACTCAGCTAAATAGCAAATGTGACTTCCATGGATGTATCACCCCTTGCAGTGAACGAAAGCAAGTCAAGCACAGCACATTTCCCTCGCAGACAACAAGCCCACGTTTACCATTTGGCACTAATCAGCACGGTGTATTTAAGCTTGAGAGCTTGAAAGAAGAATCGTGCAACCGGAACGCTAGAAGACTTGTCTCACCATTGAATACAAACGGTGGCAGTTTCCAAAAAGAAATCCCTGCCCCACCAAACCTGAAATCATAAAAACTGACCTGTCCTGCCAGTTGTCAGTTGCCTAGCCTTAATAGTCACTACTCAATCAACAAGTGCACAGATAAAAGAGTGAACAGAGGATAGTAAGGTGCAAAAAAAACCCTGAAAATGCATGAACTTTCAAATCCTACAAGGTGTGTATTCATCTTACAAAAAAATCTGACC
This sequence comes from Ardeotis arabs, assembly GCA_011801015.1. NCBI lineage: Eukaryota > Metazoa > Chordata > Aves > Otidiformes > Otididae > Ardeotis > Ardeotis arabs. The sequence goes on along the minus strand of JAAGAY010011078.1, from coordinate 53,935 downwards.
TGTAAAAACCTTGTGACATCTGTGATCACGTTCCTGAAGACATATTCATCCTTCTGACAGTCAAACCAGCCCAACTTTGTGATCCTGGCATATAACTGGATTAGTGCTTGCGTGACAAACGTTGCCAGCTTCGGCCTAGTGGCAAGGTAGTTGAGCACATAGTTCCCTGAAACGCAGAGAAGAGGTGCATCTGTAGACAAAAACTCAGTAGATGGAACTGAGATGGTAACACTCAGGAAAAAACATGCTTTGGAAAGCTGTTAAAAAAAATAATCAGCGCAGTAGTGGGTTAGATACAGATGTTGACCTTTTACTTCCACCTTTAACATACCAGAGCTGCGGGACAGATCGGGACAGTGGTTAGAGACAGGTGAGAGCTCCTCCCCACAAGCCTAACTTGTTCTGTATTACCAGATTAAGGCCAATCCTCTGTAAGCACATGTAAATAGCAAGAAAAGGTGAAAATATTTCAAGATCTGTCCTCAGGGAGGATCATCTACCACATCATTTGTGGTAGGCAAACAATGGCATTCAGACTCCTTCCTCGGAGCGAAGGAGGTATCGGCTGATCTCAGGAAAGAGCGCTGTGACAGACTGACTGCTCCCTTAGGAAATGCTCTAAACGATGTTTGAGACACCCATAAAGGATTTTCAGTTTTGAAAACACGCCCTCAGAAGAGGCAAGCACCACGCATATTTTATACTCCAGAAGAAACTTATCCAGTGTAACTGCTTTATTCACAAGACCACAGAGCTGTCATTCTCTTCCAGCTGGAAAAGTTCTGTATATTTAGCTCTGAACTCTGTTAGCTAACGATACGGACGAAGATGCCATCTAAGAGAAATATTTCTTTGCTTTCTGGCATCCTATACCTTAGGATGCCCACACTGAAAAGCACAGTAGCTTGGAGAAACCTCCCCCCTGCGGATGAAAGTCCACATGACAAACACTCACATTAGTTTGGGTAGAAAAGCTAAGCCTTGTACTTACGAATATCTATTCGTTGTTCCAACGGTAACGGGTTGTTTGTGCGTGACACGAGTTTTGTAAGGCATGTAGCTGCCAATAGCTGGGAGTAGGATGACTGCAAAGAAAAAAAAAAAAACCCAAACACAGAAGTTTACTGCACATTTCAGGACAAGAAGATGAAGCAGCAATGCTGGATTTTAAGCTGATTGCACTCTGGAAATTTGAGTTTAAAGGATTAAGTTAACTGGTAAGTCTAAATACTCTACATAGCATTTATTCGATGTTTTTATAGACGCTAAAGTAAATCAAATATTTGAAGAAAGTGTCCAAGAAAGAAAGAAAAAGCTTTTAAAGAGGAGGCAATGGAATCGCTACTGAAGGCAGGAATAAAACTGCAAGCATAGTCAATACAGTTACCTTAAACGCCGTGCCTGAAAAAAGACAATTAGCCCTCTGAGCCATAGGAGTACGTTACTATATATTAAGAAGCACTTGATTACTAAATACAGGTCAAAATTTATTGCTTACAGAACCACACACACATCACTGAACTGTAATCTAATTCAGGGACACAAATGATGGCATTCAACCACCTAAAGCCTTTGGCTGCACCCGATTCCATAAATTACAGCTAGGGAAATGACAAGATTTTGCATGCTAATTTCTGTAATATATTGTACCCTAGAAAGCTTAGTACCCAAGGTGCAGGAAACCTATTTATTCCAACATTCCCAAGGACAGTGAGGCATAAAGTGAGTCAGATCCCAGACTGAACAAAAAACCCCACAACCCTCTGGCAAGGGTCAGAGAGGCAATGGATCACATGCAGAGAATTAAACTTGCCTTCAGGAACTTTCCTTAAAAAAAATATTACTTGTCCTCAAGTAAATCAGTTACTAGTTCCCATCAGAAGAGCTTCAAATCAGTTTGTTTTGAATTCATTGGACTTCGAATTAGTTAATTTAGCTGTTAAATTTGTTTTGTGTAAGTTTGCTAAACCTGTTCAGCGTCTCTCTTCCAGCCCTCCCTTCACCACCATCTCCTCCTGGAGGACTTACTCTTTACAGCAGGCTGCTATTTTTGTGAACAAGGCTCCAATCTGATAGATATGAAAGCTGGATGCACATTCTGCCAAAAGTCAAATCTCGCAAGATCATGTGGCAAAGCCATTTTCAACATTATTTGTGCTGATACAAATTCAAAACCAAAGGGCCACTTAAAAAGAAGAAAGCTAAAAAAGTCAGGCAGGATTTACTGCTGGCATACTTTACATCCTTTCCGTAACACTAATTCTAAAGCACATGATCTAATTTTCCCTCTTTTAAACTGCTGGATTATTAAGGCAACACTATAGAAGGGGCAATTTTCCAAGGAAACATTCCAAAAGAAACACTGCCAGTTTTATCCCCTATGAGCCTCCGAGCACACACCATTTTCTCCCCAAAGCCTCCAGAGAAGGCAGCGGTTCCCACAGCCGATGAAATGCCACTGCCATCATGTTTTCAACTTAAAGCTTGACACGTCTGGGTGGCAGCCTGCGAAGAACGCAGCGAGACCCACAAGACATCAGAGCTGACAACCGTTTGCAGCAACCACTGCAGCAGCGTAATTAGCCAGAAGAGCCAATGCTTTTTTTGGCACAGGCTGCCCACAAATTGAGATACGTGAAAACACACAGGGTATGGAATATAAACACTGCATACCAGACCTCAGGGCTATTTCCCTTATCAATGCCCAAAATACCAAGATACATTTTGGACAATTATGTTGTTTTACATACACTCCCTCTTTCTAGAAGAAGCTGGCACTTGCTCAGGCAGTCTGGACTGTTGGTGAACTCAACCAAGGCTTTCTCTGCCTGCAGTCGTGTCGCAGTGTCTGTGGTCTCATACAGCTGCTTGCACAGGTTCTCTAGCTGGGCTAGGCTCTGGAAGACAGGAAAACATCAGTTAGAAACACGAGGTTTTATGGTTTAGTTATGCAGCAGTTTAACCCAAGTTACATGTACACACATATATTACTCCACTGTTTGCGGAAAGGAAGGAAAACACTCAACTCATACTTGGTTCTTCCAGGAACTAGACACATTTAACCTACTAAATTCCCCATACAGAAATTTCACAGCTGCCTACCTCTTACACCTGACAAAGTACCACGTTGCCTCCCCATTTTCAGCTGAACTCCCAGGGTCAGCTCTCACCCAGCGTGTACCCACCACACTGTGTGGCTGATGAGTCTGGAAAACCTCTTCCAGCTCGTGCTGTAGTGGTGACAATCCTAACCCATCCGTTTTAAACAGCAAAAAACATTCTTACATCTAGTCTTTGTGTTATTCAGTGTCAAATTCCCCACAAACTTGGTTTATATTCCCTTTGCAGGGCACCATAACAGACTTCAGCATCCCAGGACACTGGAAGTATCTCATTAAATCTTGTACACTACACATGCAAAAAATACCTAAAGCAGAACAGAGCAAAAGAAGAACGGGAGGGATGCCTTTGAGTGGCATCTCTGTGAACACGTTCAAAGGGAAATAAAACTACCAGGCAGATTCTGTGTGCTCAAACAACTGGAAAATATTTGCCATAAACTGTGATCCAGGCAGATGGTTTCCCCCAGTGAAATCTCAGGTGTCCTAGTTAAAAAGTGGCTTCCAGATGGATATAAATATTCCTTCAGGTTCTTACAGCTAGATTAATAAGCAGGTATTTTCAGCTGCTTTAGGGCTACATTCTGGGTTTCCAGGGGTAAATCATTAAAAGCATACCATAACTTTTGTGCTTTGACTTCCGTGGTTGTAAAAAAGGATAGCATCAGGTGTCCAAGAGTGTAGTTTATAATTTTGGAAAAAACATACCTACTTTTAAAAGTTTTACATAACCGTGCATTAATTCTTTGAGAAGCTCAGGAATGGGGTTTCCCTACAGTCACGCTTTCTTCACACCTCCAAGCAACGCTAATTCCCTGTGACTTTTTGGGACACGATAGCAATAACCGCGGCTCCTTTTGTGCGACGCTGGCCACGACAAAACACCCTTGTTTGTGCACAGTGCACGATCCACGCCAGCCTTCCTGCAGATTACAGCCAGTTAACTCCCTCGGAGCCAGAAGAAACACGCGACCTCCAGAACTCGAAGAAAAACAACCCTAAAAAGCCAACCCCATCGACTGGACAGTCTGCCTGCTGCCCAAGAGACAGGGCACACAAGGTCACCGTTAAACGCCCCAGTAATGACAATGCAGTCATTAAAGCTCAGTTTTCCTGTGGAAAAAAAAAAATAAATAAATCACACACATGGAAAAACTAGTCCAAATTACCCAGCAGTGTGAACACAGCAGCTCAATGGAGAATAAAAGTGCACTTTATTCACATGAGATTAAGCCAACCACCCACACCAGGTTTTAAACATTTTTTTAATACCCCGTCTCTTATTGTGCAGCGTGTCCCTGTCCAGACAATCCTCAAGTTCAAATTCACTCAACAACTCTTCCTCCCAGTATCCCCAGATATGCAGCTGCAGAGGGGACCGTGGGATGCAGAGTGTTTCAGGGCACAAGGAGAAGTACCAAAGCCTACAAGGGCAACTCAAATGGAAAGCTGATGCTCAAACTTGGGAGTTTTCATCCATTATTTCAAGTTTGTGAACAGCAATTTTATTTTTTAATTTAATGTGCTCAAATATCCACAAAACACATTTATGACAAGCTATAATCTAACTGAATAAATTTATCTGATGAAAAACATTTATGCGTAATTTTTAGGGTTGTCTCACCAATAAATTTCTTTCCTCCTCTTGTGCCCGAACTCTATCATCTCTCACACAGACAGGCAGAGCAGTTGAGCTGCTCCGACACTGCGTCCCAGGTTTGCAACGTTAAGTTTTCAGTACATTTTAACATTGTCAGGATGAGGGCAGCGCAATTCTCCATGTCTCTGCCAACAGGGTAGAAATCACGCGAGCCTTACTCCAGCACCCAGCTTTGAAAGTCGGAGATGATCGGGTGTTAGGGGTAGCAAGTAGGTGGGGATTATTCCACTACGGAGAACGGGTAATACCTCTTCGCTCAACCAAGATTAAAAAAAAATACCATTTAGTATAACGATTACGCAGGGCAAGAGCTCTGCATATGCTAGATAAGGACTAAAGCATGAGACAGCAGAGTATTGGAAAGAGGGAGACACTGGCATCCTGCTAGGGCTGCGTTACAGGACGGAAAAGTACGCGGCCGGTGAGCTGAGAGGAAAAATAGCCCTAAAGGCACAATTAAAACCAGCCAAAAGTTATGTTTGTTGCTCCTTTGAGAATGAACAGCTCCAAAAATTCTCTGGAAAAAGAAGAAATCAGTCCTTTGCACCTAGGGAAGGCAAGGAGGCATTGACGAGGGCTCAGGGCAGTGGGGTGTCGTTGGGATGGGGACTCTGGGATGGCATTTTAGGAGAACTGCTGAGTCACGGGAGATAGCCCCCAGTATCAAACAACTCCTCCCTCGTCCTGCCTTCCGAATTGTTCTTATCTGCTCCTTGCACAAGGGCACTGAAATCCCAGGATTTTTCTACAGTTGCACATACCATATCCTATTAACAAATACGTGGACAGTGCTTCATGCAGTAACAAAAAAAAAACCAACTCACATGGTCCAATCTCTCTCACATATCGCACTACAACGGTAAACGACAACGTGAAGCACTGGCCGTCCCCCAGGTAGGAGCACGCGTCTTAAACGCACACTGAAAATCCCAAACTGCCGCTGAACTTTTCACATAACCACCTCTCAGCTCCCAGCTCAGTATAGGTGACTCTCACCTTTCCTCCAACGTGTACACACATTATTTTTTTCCCCCCTCTGAAGCCAAGACCCAAATAATACCTATGCTTTTTCTCCAACGTGTGGCAATTAACGCTTATCAATGGAAATCTGCATCCTATCTCAGCATTCTTCTAAATGCAGCTTCCAACACTGCTGTTTTGCATGCAGAAGTGTTTTTCCTCTGTATACGGCACCCTCTTTGGAAGATGCTGGCCCCAGATGCTCGTCCACTGAGAGCAGCTGCGAAGCTCAAAATATGGGAAAAAAAATGCCAATCTATCAATCAATCTCATTTATACGACAAACTACAAATAAAACTTGTCGCTGTTCAATGTTTTTCCCATGGTGAAGATAAGCAACGTGTGATCATCTTTAAAATGATAAATACTACAAGGAAAGTAGCAGCTACCTAAAAGGAGGTCCCTGGGGGTGGCTGTGGAATTGATCCTATATTACACGGTTGCTTAAGCAACGCTCTTTACATCCAAGGGCTGCAATAAGCTCTAGGCAGGTTTAGTTCAATAGAGTTTGACTTTGCCACGCTGACAGTTCCCATTTCAGAAAATTGAGGAAACGCACGCTGTGCTCGGCGTACGCAAGCCGGCAGAGCCAGAAAGTAAGCAGGAGCGTACGCAGTCAGCTCTGATCGCTCAGAGGGGAGCAGGCAAGCAATAACCCCACAGATTCAGACATCTAAAATGGAATATTTAGCTTAACAAGATCAACCCAAACTTTTCTGCTGCCTGGTGGTTCTTATCCTGAAGGATGTGCGCACATTGTTTCCAAGACATTCCTTCCTCCTGCCTTCTGGTTACTGACTCCCTGAGCCAGAGATCCTGCAAGATGTTTAATCCGGTTATTTTTGTCCCGAGCACATTCATCCATTTTAATATCCCCCAACTGATTCCCCCATATGTTATACTCCAAGTCAGGCTTTGCAAGCGTCAGGCAACGAGATGTCTATGTCCTTGCTCTCGACGTGCGTGCAACAGGCCCCAGAAGAAGAGTTACCCGTGTACGCGACGTCTCAGAGGTAGGAAGAGCACATCATCCATTTTTCCCTTCCTTTGAGCATGTTATATCTAAGAGTATCGATTTCTGCATTTGTCAGCAGACACGCAGACCCCTAGCACACACACGGTGTTAAAGCGAGTAACGCGAGACGCAGCGCACGTTTCTCTAACGCTGCACCTGAAACCTCAAGTTCACTTCGACGCTGGCACCGGGCATCGGAGCTGCACAGCGTGTGTCAGCTTCTGCTCTTCAAAGCTGGAGACGTTAGCCAGCTTTCCTCAACTGCTCGCTGACTTTACAGCGGAACAGGGAGGAAGCAGATGCAGTGTGCATTCAGGGCTCTGAAACACTGTGTTTTAGCAAACGCAACCGTGCAATGAAGACGCATCGCGGCAGTCAAAGGGTCCTGGTGTTTTAAGCGACGAAGGCTCAGAAAATGCCTGAGGTCACTTGATGAATGTCAGGTATTTCAACCAAAAAATAAAAAAGCTTTTAGGCTGAGTGATGCAACTATACACCTGCCAAGGACCAGAATTATGCACTTTGTAAGTACTCATAGCTGTAAAAATCAAGGTCTCACAGCTCACCACCCTCATTTGTTAAGAGAATCTGAACAACAAATTGCCCATTTCCATTTACCTTACTAATAACAGAGAAAGCAAACCCACCTCCGCCCTTCCAGCACATCTCAAAATTATTTATTGCAGCAGTGTTCTCAGGCATCTCCCTGCATCTCTCGGGGAATCAATAAAGAGCTCTCATTTCTTTCTCCAAGATGAATGGTCTTCAAGTTCAGACAGAGCAGAGCTGCCTTCAGGATTCAGCCTCGCCATTTTACCGTGCAACGCTTCAGAGCGACTGCACACACCGCCCCACAGCAACACGTCAAATTAACACTAACAAGTTAGCGTTCATTTGAAGTGTTTATTTCATCACGACCACGTTCTGGGTTTGCGCTTTCTTCACGCAGAAGCGAGTCTGGTATCATGCACAACTCGAACTGCTAATTGGAAGGTCTGACTCCTACGGAAAGATGGTGGCACGTCTGTTGTCTTCTCTGAACACGACACGTAGCTGTGCAGCGCTGCTCACCTGAACGCGTAATTCAGTTAGAACAGCAGGTTTGTTTCAGAATAACCAGGAAAGTAAAACAACAGCAGAGATGCGATGGCCCAAGGCACCCAGCTTCTGGAGTCGACAGGGATGAGACCATCAACGGAAGGAAAAGTGGGCAGGCTGAGAAGATGCACACAGATGTAAACTAAAGCAGTTATCTTCTGCATGGGAAGTCTGCCAGCCATTCTCAAGGAAAGGTGAAATTGAAAAAAATCCACTTATTAAAAAAATATTTAAAAGCTAGCAAATTTCTGGAACAATAAACCCTATGCTCTTTTGAAGAAACTGCCTCTATACTGCAACAGATTTCTCCTAAACTTAAGGCCACCATTCCCAAGTTCAATCCCCACCGACGCTGCCGAAGTAACGAGCGATCAGTGGTGATGGAATACCAGGAATGGACGAATTACTCAATTCTGCCCCCAGAAAGGTCTCTCTCTCCCAGTGGGAGGACTCAGCAGGGCCCTAAGCAAGGTCAGCAGCACAACCAACCTGGTAACTGCAGCAAGCAGGTGCAACTCCACTTCTGAGAGCAGAAAAGGAGAGGCTGGAGCAGCACCAACACCTTCGCTACAACAATGGCAGAATGAGTCACTCCTGGTTTTCTTCACCTTTTTATTTATAAGCCACAGCTAATACACTGCTTCAGCAATCGCACACTTCGAACCTCTCTGAGAACTGAACGTTCCTTGTGTATCCGAGGGCTTCTCATTTGGCAAAGGTTGGCTGTTTCCTAACGAGGCCCCACCACAGACAGAAGTGTTTTCGGTATCATTAGGGTTAACGGTACAACCCGGACACCTCTGGGCGCGAACACAATTCTAGAGAACGAACAGAATCACACTTCAGGTACCTCTGACACCGTAGATGGTTATTTTGGAAGGAGACAGCCTATGTTTTGCGTCTCAAAAGTAGAAAACCAGGCAACAGGCACCACAGTTCTTTGCCCATGCAGGTCTGTGCCCGTGGAGCGCTACCACATGGTGTGAGCAGGAGCTGGAGCTATGGAACAAAGCCCTTCTCTAAACGGTACCATTAGCATGCTAGTTTTAACTGAGTAACACTTTTTCTTTGAACTCTGGGACAAACAGCTTATTTACAAAGTTACCTGAATGAACTGAAAATTGCTTTTGAGGTCACAGATCCCCCTGCTTGCTTTGCATTTGGTTAAGAGGAGGAACAAAAATAGTCTTCAGCATTGCCTCATCCCATCACATTCAGGACACGGAACAGAAGGTAAGGATTCTCCTGGCAGATACCAGAGCCTAGGGAGAAAAACTAATGCAACTGCACTACTGGGCAAGCTGGCTTTTAGATTTCTGGGTCTCATCTTCTCCAACAGAAATAACAGACAACTTCCAGGGCACTAGCTTTGTGGAACGAGCCACCGTCAGGTGCAACAATCAACACCACACATCAAGGCTCTGCAAGCAATAAGCTTTTTACCCAAATGGGAGTCAACTACCAAAAAACCCCTAACAACTCAAAACCAAGCTCCACCTACCAACAGGTCTGCACCAGGCACACGGCACATGTGTGTGTTTGAGACACAAAGCTGTGCTCCGAGATGATGGTTCAGGAGAAAATAGAAGTCTTCCAAATACCCCGAAAACTCCAGAGGCACCTCCAGTCACATGAAATACTGAAGCTACCGCAGGACTGCTCAACCTCACCACCCAGAAAAAGCAAAATAATGCCAGTGCTGCGAATCACCTTCAACTCACTGGTTAAACTTGTGTTGGCTACAGACATTATCAAGTGCTAGAAGAGAAACAACAGAATTAGTATTTTCCAGTACAACGTCCTTGGACTCTAACTCCTGTAATCACTGTGTTCACAAACACTCTGGACTGGTGACACAAGGGCACAGAGTTTTCAAAGAGGAATTAAAGCAAAACACCGAGATGATACGGCAATAACCCCCCCCCCGTCCAAGGGGAATTCAGTAAACAGAGAACAAATAAGTCAGAGTGGTGGGCTGGAGAATAAGCCACGTAAAAGCTGCGTTCAAGAACCACACGTTACAGAAAATGCCACTGGGGGACAGACATAAATCCTCTGCAGGTCTAGAGTTGTGAGTCCACAGGGTACGGGGATGCAGAGCTCATTTTACTGGCAACAGATAAAAAGGATGGAAAGGTCTTAAAGGTGATCCTGAAGCAGAGGTATTTAGCAGAAAAGTTGAGGCTATTTCTTTTATAAACTGATCTTACAACGTGAGAAAACACATAGTCTGCTGGTAGTCCTGCTACAAGATAGAGTGACTGAATGAGACATTTCTCAACTACGAAAAATGTTTCTGATGATCTTACCTAATTGGTGATCAGATTTTCTTGACAGCAGCAAGAAAGGGTTGCATGAGGTGCAGAAAACAGTACGTTAGCTGGGACAGGAATCCCGAGCCTTTCCTTGCAATAGCAGGAGTCTTCACTGCTGAGACCACAAAGGCCAAAGGTGTTTAAAAGTTCAGATCTCTAGATCACCTGCTTCTGCGGATCGGACTCCTCAGCCCCACCAGTTTCAGTGCAAGTTAAACAGCTGAGGATCGCGCTCTCCCTCCCAATATATTGTCCCATCAAGAGACCTGACTCCAGAGCTACAAACAAACTGGGAGGAGAGCAGGTTAAAGCCTGTTCTCCACCGCTCAGCTACAAGGCCAGAGCCTGTTTCAGCTATAAACAGAGGTATCACGTTAATGAGCAGCACAGAAACATCCGTGAAATGCCTCACAACCCTTGTCCCTTATACATCATTTAAAAATTCCTAAACCAACGTTATTTTAAATCCTGCAGCTGGAAGGAAAAAGGCAATTATTGGTGCCAGACAGTCCAAGGCAGATTTCTCTATGGCTGTACAATGGCTGTAAGGGTGTCAAAATACCAAGTCACCTTGCACTTGTGTGCCATGAGCATAAGGACTGATCAGTCAACACAACCCGAGTACACGGGCTGTGCCAATCACACATGAAATAAAAACAATACAAATTAAATACAACAACAGAAAAGAAAGCAATTGCTACTGACCCTACCTGGCTGTACAGATACATACACACGTTAGACTCACTTTCTGACCTGCTAAAGTGGGAAAGAAACCTTCAAAGCATCCCTGTTCCCATTTGGAAAAAAAAAATGGGAGCACACAGCATAACGTTGGTTAAACATGACGCGCACAAAACATGCCCCTGCTCCAGGTACTGCAGCGCGCTGGAGGACGTGGCACGCGGGGACGTCCTGGCACGGTGCTCTCCTATGCCCCCAGAGCAGCTACAAACAACAGGAGAACACGTTACACAGGGCAATCGCTGGTCAATCGCACCAAAAAATAATTCAAATTGTCAAAGAGTCGCTAAAAAGTACTTCTAGTTCACAGCACTCGGCTGTGGCACGTTATTTTTCTGAAGTGCAGCACATATTTCAGCCTGGAGAATTACTTCTGATTTCCAGAGCAGAAAAACAGGCGAGGGGAGAAGGAAGAGGAGGATCAGACTATCAAAGCACATTTATAATGGAGATCTTACATCACCCAGTATTCAAAGAACGCCACCAGTAAGATGTCAAGCACCAGAGCGTAAAGCTGATGTTTTATCCTGACCGCACCAGGGCAACGAGCTTCCCAGTGGCAAACCATTACCGGAGTTAGCAGGGACCATGAATAAACTTCACATTTTGTCCTTCACGACAGACAAAGGCAAAAATGTCAAGCTTCTGCTGAGATGTTTTCTGGGTGATTTAGCAACTGTCCTCCAACAGTACCTTTTATTAGTTTGTTTGAACTAACACCTACTAAAAATAAACACCACCACCACCATTGTCAACGACTGCACGCACGAGGCCACCCCAGCCATCAGCTCGGTGACAGATCCTTAAGGTCTAGGTCTGACTTTGAAGGGGTAAGAAGCATTTCATCAAAACTCTTGCCTCTAAGAAGGTCTAAGCCCTACGTTCCTTGCACAACCGAGAACAGGGAGAACCCAAAGCAAGCCAGAAAGGACCTGTCTCCCACTAACTGGACAATCTGAGCGCTGACTTAAGGCAGAAAGGCTGTGAGCAGCACCTTATCACGTTAACGCCTTGCTGTGTTCCACTCCTGCATTTCCAGAGGTTACACCAACCAGGTTGGACTGGAAAACTACAAATTTGAGGAGATCTTTCCCAAGAGCGCAAATGCATTTTGAGAAAAAGTCAGCCGTCTCCAAGTGAGATGAGCAAAAACCACAAAATCCTTTTTGCAAATCAAAGCTGAAGATGCGCAGAGTGTGTCACAGGGGCCAGGTTGTACCAGCACCGCTCCTGCACCGGAGGTCAAAGATGCACCAGCGTAATTACACCGGGAAAAATGAGAGTCACCCCGGACACAGACGACACTGGTTACTCTTACAAACAGATCTAGATTCTCGCAACCAAGCCAGACAACCGTATCACCAGAAAAGCATTGCAAGTTATTCATAAATGCCTTCTTGAAACCACAGCTTAGAAGGAGGAAGACAAAAATTACATTTTTACTGGCCATTTTAAGTAGTAAAAATGTAACTTCCTGAACATCGCTTTAGTAGCCCTGAGCCCTGCAGACTCATAAAACACAACTGCGCTGCCCAAAACAGAGGGCAACAAGATGTTATTAACAGTGATAAAGTTCTTGAGCTACAGAGTGTTCAGTGTTCTCTTAAAATGATTAAAATGGACAAATCCTCCTTAATTGTATTAGCGTTGGCTACCCGAGGGAACACAGCTCAGTTGCTAAAGCGGGGAGAGACCAGCCATCTGACAGCACGCTCCCAGCCCCGACCTGGCCGCTCCGCTCCTCTCTGTCCTTCTTTTACGGTCGTAGCAGGCACCCAGCTCACGCCAAACTAAGCTCTGCCTTCCCTCTTTGTGCTACAGAAGTTCTGAGGTCTCCAGGTGAACTATCACAGATGGGGTTATAACCTAAACGCAGAGCAGCTTCAGCTCACTGAGCTCTGTGACAAAATCTCCCACCAGGCCAGGATTTCACCCCGAGTCTGTTTCTCAGCAGGCTGCTAACGAGCATGAAAACCCACAAGGAAGCCACCACGTTCTCCTTTTTTGCGTCTGGGCTGCTTCAGAACGCGATTCTCTGGAGGAGAGGCACAGCAGGTTGGGTCTGCTGGCATGGCTGTCTGTTGGACACCTTACCTGCTACCTAAGGGAGCTCCAAAGTACATTCCAGATGTCAGCTGGGGGACCAGGAATAAACTGTTGGCCCTGGAGTCCCCAGAGATGAAAAGGAGCATCCACTTTTATTACATCAAAGTTTGGCTGCTGAGATCTCGAGATACTGAACTGCAACTCTACACCTCCACCTTCCAGCTGAAATCCAACCCTGAACACCTACCGCTGGTATTCTGCGACTTCAGTGCTAACCATGCAACAGCGCGTAACTTAAGGAAAAAGGAAAAAAAAAACCTAATTTGCAAAAGAAATGCTGCCAGCTCTCTTTAGCAGAACCAGTGTTCCCCTCTCCCCAGGTCCAGAGCGCTCCCTTGGGCTATTCTGAGATAAACCCAAGTCCTTAATTAGAGCTTTCAGGGAGCCCAAGACACACAGAAGGTAAAAGCCTGACTGAAAACAAACGAAAAGGTATTCTAAGCAATTTCTAGTTGGGCAGCAGGCTACAGCGTGACTCTTTTACCAAGCAAGTACAAGGTTACCAAGATATCAAATGGGAAACACGCATCCCAGTCTCCAGGGTTTCCTCGGGAGCAAGCTGAATGTTATAGATTTCTAGAGCCAAATTAGATTTTGCGTTCGAGCCAAAACAACGTCCTTTAGAATACAGAAACACACAAGGAAAGAAAAATTTGGGTCCTATTAGGGATGGAGAGGGAACTGCCCTAGGAAACAGCCTTGAAATAAAACAAGTTGTGTTCCCTTCGGCACCCGAATCCGGCACAAAGGAGCCTCCCACACCAGTGAGAAAATTCCCGTGTCCTTCCTCCTGCGACCCATTCCCGTGAATTCCCACCACGCGAGGTGGACGTGACACCAGGGTGCCTACCCAAACACACTTTTATATGATTTTTTTTTTTTTTTTTCCCCCACTGAGCTTCCTCCACAACTGTATTGATACGAAGGAAGCCGCTCCTGTCTGCAGCCAGCCCGGTGCATCTGGAGGCCCCCGCAGAACTCCTGGACCCGCACAAACACACAACTGCTCCCAACAGGGAAGTTTTCCAGCTTGGAGCGAAGCGCTGTCAGCTTGTTTAACAGTTAAAGAGATGGAAAACTCAGTGTCAATCTCCGGGATTTGAAAAAATCCAGTCCTGAACCTAAAATCAGATAGCACAGAAGAA
>JAAGAY010011078.1:11463-37334 GCA_011801015.1 Ardeotis arabs | reverse complement strand
CTGCGGCGCGTGTGACGTCACGACGTCGGCGACGCAGCGGAGGGAGGGGCGGCCTTTGTTGACATGGTGCTTAAAGGGGCCGCGCGGCCGGCGGGCCCCACGCAGCTTCGTGGGTCCGCAGCGTCTCGAACCGGTGCTCCCAGTGTCCAGCACCAGTCCTACCAGTTAACACAGCCAGCGACAAGCCTCGCGACCCAGCAGCTCCTTCACCAGTGCTCCCAGTGCCCCCAGTACCAAGCACCAGTGCTCCCAGTTCCCTCCAGTACCAAGCACCAGTGCTCCCAGTGCGCCCAGTACCCTCACAGCACCAGTGCTCCCAGGTCCCTCCAGTACCAAGCACCAGTGCTCCCAGTGCACCCAGTACCCTCACAGCACCAGTGCTCCCAGGGCTCCCAGTGTCCCCAGCACCCAGCACCAGTGCTCCCAGTGTGCCCAGTGCCCTAACAGCACCAGGGCTTCCAGTGTCCCCAGCACCCAGCACCAGTTCTCCCAGTGCTTCCAGTGTCCCCAGGACCAGGTACCAGTGCTCTCAGTTCCCTCCAGTGCCAAGCACCAGTGCGCCCAGTGCCCCCAGTACCCAGCAGCCGGCACCAGTGCTCCCAGTTCCCCCCAGTGCCAAGTGCCAGTGCTCCCAGTGTGCCCAGTGCCCTCACAGCACCAGGGCTCCCAGTGTCCCCAGCACCCAGCACCAGTTCTCCCAGTGCTTCCAGTGTCCCCAGCACCGGGCACCAGTGCTCCCATTTCCCCCCAGTGCCAAGCACCAGTGCTCGCAGTGTCCCCAGCACCAGTGCTCCCAGTGCCCCCACTGCCAAACCCTGGTGCTCCCAGTGTCCTGCAACCACGCCCCTGCACCCAGTTCCTTGCACCAGTGGCCTCCAGCCACCCCAGCCCAGCACCAGTGACCCCAGTTGCTCCCAGTTACCCCAGCCAAGGGCACGCCTCGTGCCTTTGCCAGCCCAGCACCGAGGCGGCAGCCGGGGCACCGTGGGTCCCCCGCCCCAGCACCCTTGGGTGCTCCCGCTGTCCCCATCCCGTCCCCGTCCCGCGGCTCTGGGCACCAAACAACGCCGTGGTGCTGCCCGCAGCCCCAAACCTCTTCCTCCCTCCTCCGCCTTGCCCCGTTGCCTTCCCCAGCTCGCTCCGACCCCCTTCCCGGTTGCATTGTGGCCAGTTTCAGGACTGGAGCGCCGGGCCACCCTTACTGGGAGCACTGGTTTGGGCTGGGAGGGCGTGCGGTGCCTGGGAGCGGGCAGAACAGCAGAGCCAGGGGCTTGGATCAGCCCTTGGAGCCGCTTTTGGGCCCATTTCACAGATGGGGAAACCGAGGCAGGGCCGTGGGGGGGGTCCCCGCCGCCCGGTGGGCTCGTGGCGGTTGGGCGCGGGCGCGCGGCCCGCTGCGCCGGGGCCGTGCGGCCGGCTGCCCTTTATGGTAACCTCGCAGGCACAGGAAACCCGCGCCGCGCGAGAGTAGGAAGCAGAAGCGCCCGACCGCACGTCACATGCTGAGACGGCTCGGCCGGGCGCGACGGCAGCTCTGCGGCGGGACGGGGGTGCGCGGCCGGGACGGGACCCCCCTGCAGCTGTGGGGCAGGGGGACACGGCGGCGGAGAGGGAGCGCGGGAGGATGCTGGTGGCTGGAGGATGGAGGAGGCGGTGGTGAAGCAGGGTGTGCTGTACCTCCAGCTGCAGCAGACCTTCGGGAAGGTGAGGGGGTGCCGGCGGGGGGGAATGCCGATTCCCTGGGAAAGAACCCACGGGGGGCTTGGGTGGGCTGGAAACAGGGGTACAGGGGGGCTCCCCAGCCGTCTGTCGCCTCTCCACCAGCACATCGGGCCGGCGGGGACGGGCAGGGAGCTGGAAGGTGCCACCAAAAGAAGGTTTTCTCTTGGTGGCACCTTCCAGCCCCCTGCCCGTCCGTCCTGGAGCCGGAGCTGCGGCGCAAACGGACGCAGCTCCCAGACCCCGCTTGCTTCAGTGGCTGATGACGGCCAGGGTTTGGCAACGGCTCCCGCCGACGTTCCTCTTGTGCAAGAAGGGGAAGGAGCCGCCCGCGCATCTCCAGCTTGGGCAGAGTCTTTCTCCCCGTGGCCACGCTCCGCAGGGGCTCGAAATCCCGCAGGCAGCAGGTTTCCGAGGCAGCGGCCACCACGCTCGACGCCTGCGGCACGTTCCAGAAAGGCTCCTTGTGAAAGGGTGCCGTGTTTCGGCAAAGCCTGCCGGTTCCGGCAGGTCTCCGGCGCGGGGAGCCGCCGTGGAGGATGCTCTGGTTTCCGTGCAAAACTTCCTCTCCCGCCGCTTCCCCTCCCACGCACGGTGTGCGGGGTGACCCGCTGCCTCTGGGAATGGCTTCACAAGTTGGTTGGTTTTAGGGAAGCACAGGAGGAGCTGAAAGTCCGTCAGCAGCGGCGGGTGGCTTTTGGTTGCCGCAGCGTGGGGGGAAGCGTGGGATGGATCTGGGGGAGGCTGGGATGCTGCCGGTGCCTTTCCCTATGCTGCGTTTCCTACGGTTTTCCCTCCTCTGCCTAATTTATCTCACTGCCCAGACCCTGGAGGGGTTTGCTCCGGACTCGTGCGTGACCCGAAGGGGATGAAACCTCCCAGAGCTGGTTGACGCTGGGTTTTCACTCCTTTTGCTGTTCTGGCAGAAATGGAAGAAGTTCTGGGGCATCTTGTACCGGGAAAGCTCCTGCTCCACCGCCCGCCTGGAGCTCTGCGAGGGCTCGGCGCCGCCGGCCGCCGAAAAACCGCGGAAAGGCGAAGGCAGCAAGCGGCTGGTCAAGCTGAGCGACTGCGTGCACGTGGCGGAGGCGAGCGGCGATGCCGGCTGCCCCAAGGAGACCGTCCCCTTCCTCCTGGAGACCACCGACAAGCGGTACCTCCTGGCCGCTGAGGGCTCCGAGGCGGCCGGCTGGATCCAGAAGCTGTGCGAACTGGCTTTCCCGGTAGGATATCCCAGGATAACGGGGGCAGGGGGTACAGAGGGATCCACGCGGGGGAATCCCGGGGGTTTGCTGGGATGGGGGAGGCGGTGGGGACGTTGTGCCCTCGCTCACCCGCTGCTTTTTCCCGAGCAGAGGAGCCGGGAGGAGCAGGCGGCGGGCAAGGACGGCTGGCAAAGCTCGCTGGGCGCCAACGGCGAGTTCTCCATGGAGGAAAACTCCCTTTACAGCTCCCGGGGCAAAGGTAGGCAGCCGGCAGGTCGGGAAGGTTTGCTTGCGCGGGAGGCGGCTCACGTCCCGCAGTGTCTTGTCACCTCGGGTGGTTTTGCACCGGGGTGCAGCCCCCGCCACGGCTACGTGCAGGCGGTGCAGTGAAAACCTCCTCTCGAAACAGCCTCTTCCTGCTCTGCGGTTTGGCAGGGCTGAGTTTCGCTGCGCTATCGGGCTGCTCCTGCCTGGCCGGAGCCCTCAAACCCTTATCGGCCGGACGCTGCTTCCCTCACCGCCCCGGCTGCGGACAGTCATGAGCCCCCCCTCCCTGGCACCTCTCTGTGGCTTTGCTCTTGCAGCAAGGAGCTCTGCTCCTTGCACCCCTTAAATGCCGCCCTCCTCCATCCCCAGCCGGCTTGGAGCAGGCGTTCGAGGTGACGGTGAGGGCCACCGAGTCCTCTGAGCGCTGCCGGCTCTGGGGACGATGCATCCTGCGAGCCAGCGAGGAGGCACTGGAGCTGTTGGATTTCCAGACCTTGGCGATCATCTACAGCTGGCCCTACCGCTTCCTACGGCGTTTCGGGCGGGATAAGGTAAGCGAGGTCCGGGAAAGGTGGGCTGGCAGCGGGCTGCGGGACGGGGACCTGATCCTGTCCCTCCCCAGGTGACCTTCTCCTTCGAGGCCGGCCGGCGCTGTGCATCTGGAGAAGGCAACTTCGAGTTTGAGACCAGGCAAGGCAACGAGATCTTCCAGGTGATTGAGTCGGCCATCAACATGCATCGGGACCGGGGGGCCGAGGAGCCACGGCGGGGCGGCCCCGGGGACGACGCCTCCCAGCCGCTCGGCCACTCCAGGATGCCCAGTTGGGCACAGGGGCATGAAGAGCCCGGCGGCACCAAGTGCCCCTCGCTGGAGCCCACCCGGGAGGGAAAAGTGCCAAAAGCCAAGCCGGTGATGTCCCCCGGGACCGGGGAGCCGTCGGGCGCCTTCCTGCCCTCCCGCGTTCCCGACTGCCCCTACGCTGAGCCCTGCAACTCCCTCCGCCGCGGAAACCCCCCGATGCCAGAGAAGGGCCGGAGGCAGGATGCTCCAGCCAAGGTGGCCGTGGAATCCGAGTACGCCGTCCCCTTCGACACCATCGCCAAGACCTTCGTGGCCCGCAATTTTGGCAACTTGGCCCATCACCCCGAGAAAATCCCCGACCCCCTCTATGACAGCATCGGGGAGGCAGGGGGGCAAGTGGGCAAGCAGCCCCCGCCGCGCCCCACCGCCCCCAAGCCCGACCACATCTATGACGAGCCCGAGGGGCTGTCGGCCCACACTGTCTACGACGAGCCCGAGGAGGTGAAGGGGGAGGCGTGGAGGCTGCAGGCGGCCCCGGAGGAGCCCGCCGGGCACGAGTACCCCTACAACCCGCAGCGGGACGACTACGCCGTGCCCAAGAAACCTGTCCCGCTCCGGCAGCCCTTCCTGCTGCAGGGCAAGGAGTGGCTGGGGGACTCCGAGTACGACAACGTGGCCCTCAAGTTTGTGAAGAAGAGGAGCCTGCAGTGAGCGGGATGTGGAAGGAGATCCTGGCAGCACCCCTCGACTTCATCCCGCCAGCCCCACCCCATTCCCGGCAGAGCTGAGACCTCCCCAGCTCAGCGCACCCGTGGCCCGGGCATCCCAGCGGAGCGGCGGGGCACATCTGGCCAGCTGCGAGGCCGGCAGCCGGGATGCGCCCGCTGGAGGGCACTGCTCGCCCGCTGTACGGGCACGGCTCCCTCCCGCAGCCCCTCCGCCGCCCCGCTCCCTGCTTCCCAGCACCCCCAGACCCTCACCCCGGAGCCTCGGGGGGCTCCTGCGGACCGGTCCCCGAGCCCCTCGCTCGCCAAAGCTCGGGAAGCCCAGCTCTGTGTGGCACGGATCCCCCATGCGCATCCCTAGGGATGCAGGTCCCGCATCCCGACGCGCAGATGGACGATGCGCAGCTCCGGGATGCTCAGCCCGTGCTGGGTGGTGATGAACACCCCGGGGATGAAGATCCCACACGTCGAATGGGGCCGGACGATGCGCGGCCCGGGGACGCTCAGCCCAAGCTGGTGGGCGACGCGCACCCCAAAGATTCACGTCCCACCCCTCGAGCGCAGCCGGACGACGCGCAGCTCGCACAGCGGCACGCTCTGCCTGCAGGTTTCTGTTCGCCCTTGCGAAACGCGGCCGCACGCAGCCCCCAGCCGCGACCCCCCGGGCCCCCCCGCCTGCTCTCGGCCCCCCCAGCAGCCAGCGCCGCGGCCGGGGCTGGGCACCGCACCTGGCCCAAGGTCACGCCACATCCTCGCTCGGCCGCAGCTGTGGCGTAAATCCCTACTGTCTCAGCCACGTTTTTATTTTCAATTTTTACTTTTTTTTCTCATAAAACCACTTTCCAGCTCCTCTGAATTATAGATGAAATACTCAGCTTTATTGTCATGGTGATTTTTAGCGGCTGGCTCCCCTCCTCCCAGCCCAGTGAGACCAGTATGTGGCCTGACACAGCCTGACTCACTCTGGGTCAGCATCCTCCTCCTCCTCTTCCCGGCCACCTGGGACATCCAGCCCCTCAGCCAGGCACGGTGAGGGCCTCCAGTCCCAATTCCCCATCGGATGATGGTCCCAGGTCTGTGCCCATCACCCCGGACGGGCCATCGCCGGTGCACACCGGCTCCGTTGCCGCGACGGAGGGACCTGGGCAGGTCTGCATCCAAAGGGAAAGCAAAGGCATGAATTATTTATCATCTCTTTCAATCAAATAAATGCTTAGGTGCTTGAGTTAATTTCCCGGATCCTGAAAATCCAAAGTGCAGACTTTTAATAAGGCAAATTAAGTGCTTTATACGTTACACTGATTAAAGCTCCATATCAATCTAGCTACCACGCGCTGAATCGAAGGGGCCGGGAAGCAAACTGGTCCCCAGCAGCCGCGTTCCCCTCGTGCAGGCAGTGATGGGCTCACATGGGGCACAGGGATGCTACCTGCGCAGAAACACCTAAAAAAAAAAAAAAAGAAAAAAAGAAAAAAAAGTTTCTAGGAGTTTTTTTCAGTGGGTGAACATCGGATCGAGGAAGAGCCCGGAGAATGGCAGATGCTGCCGCGCCCTGGGAGCTGCCGATGGCGCGGGCGGAGGTTTGGGAGGCGGCAGGGTGCACTGGTCCTCAGCCCGTGGCTCCCCATCCGTTCCTGGCTCTGTTCCCGCATCCCCATCCAGGACTGCAGTGATTCCCACCTCTGGACCCTGGGCGACCAGGACACAGCCAGGAGCATCTGGCAGCATTGCCGGCCTGGCCAGCCAGAGCGATGGGCAATCCCGGCGGCACGATGCCATCCACCCGCAGTCAATTGCTTAAACGCACGCTATTATTAATTAGTGCTCATTATGGTGGTTATTTAGTATTAATCAGTGTTAACACAGTCCTCTCTCCTCGCCATCCTCCAGCTCGGCTCTCCGCTGCGATCCCCGCTCCGTCCAGCCGCCTCCGCTGCTATTTTTCTTCATTAACCAAAGAAATGGAAACACCTTCCGGACTTCACTTAAAGATCTGATGGGCCTAACGAGATTTGTACCGTGCCCGTCAGGCTAACGAGGCAGTCGCTGCCGGTGGCACTAATCAAATTTCACGGAGGCAGCGGCATGGGGAGGGTTTGCTGCCGGGATAAATCGCCGCCGGATTGCCCCGTCCGCGTGGAGGGGGGTTTAGGGTGGAAAAGGGGATGGGTCCAGGGATGGGGGATGCAGAGGCTGGAAAAGCCCTTGGAGTGGCTCAGCGAGGGGCTGGGCTGGAAAAAAACCAAAATTGATGGCGGAGAGGGGAGGAAGAGACCACAGCGCAAAGCCCCAGAGGAATGGAGATCAATCTGATCAGGGAGTTCTGGTCATTCTTGCGTTACGCTGATTACACATCGTTTAGGAGCACCGCTAATCACAGCAGAGATGCGCTCGGAGCTTTTGGGGTCCCTGCCCCCAGCGAACGCCCCTGCCCCTCTCCCCCGCCGCCCTCCAGGAGCGGAGACTGAGCCGCATCCCGGGGCGAGGGGCATGGACCCTGTAGGGAGAATCCCAAGGGAAGGCTGGGCTGGCAAGGCTTGGAGGGGCAGAGGGAGAAACGAGGGATACAGGCATCTCCAGGATGGAGAGGATGGGAAAAAAAAAGACGGAGGGAGCTCGCCGGGCAACCGGGATGGGGATGCTGCCCACAGCTACGATGCTCCCGGGACTGGGTGTACTGGAACCGTTTCCCCACTCCCTGCTCTTGCCAAGGCAGCTCCTTTTTTCCATCCCTGTCTCCTCGGATTAGAGATGCGCTTGTTCAGCCAGCGCACTCGCCGCTGGCCGGCCGAATCCCGGGCGCCGCGGTGCAGCGGCAAACTGCATTAGCGTCTCGCTGAGGAGGCCCTAATGCTGTTAGGAGGGAGGCATTAGAGGTGCTAAACGACGAGCCCCTAATCAGCCCTGGGATTTATCTCAATCACGCTCCCTGCGTGGGGCGGAGCGGGGCCCTTCATTCAGAAAAAAATTGCCTAATTGGGAGGGTCTGGATTCTCTCCGCCTGTCTCGTTTCTGGAGCTCCGGAGCTGCTGGCTTCTTTCTCAGGATGGGGAATAAATGGGAGCTGATGGTGAGGGGCAGGATGAGGAGCAGGGAGGTGATGGCTGTGGACCTCCTATCGCCCTCCAGCCTGCTTTTCCTTTCCTTTCCAGTGGCTCCAAGAAGCGTGGGACTGGTCATCACTGGGATTTTGCAGGGATTGCAGCGGTCCAGTCTCTGCTGAGGACTGTACAGGAAAATAAGTGGGAAAAAAGGAGGCTGTTTTGCCGTTTGCCCACCCCTGCATGGGTGCCCTGAAGGAGCTGGGCTGCCTTCCCGCCCTTGGCTTCAGCAAAATTAATTGGCAATTACCAGGAGTCCATAAACCCCAGCCTTTCTTGGGGAAGGAAGCCGTAAAAGCCGCCTGTCCGCAGCCGTATTTCCTTCTCTCCGCATTGATCCCGTGGCCTCTGCTGGCCACCGCGCGGCTGTGGGGCCGTGCACTCGGCCCCCACAGACCCGTCCCCATCGATCCGGGGACCTCGGCCAGCCCGCACCCCCCGGCATCCCAGAGCATCGCTGGGCTCCTGCTAGCGCTGGGGGCAAATTCCCAGGCTGGTGCCACTTGTCCTGCCTCTCCTTCCCAGCCATCTGGGAATATTTATGATGGCTGCTGTGGGAAAAAAAAAAATAAAATGGGTGCAGCTGCAAGGGGCGCATCACAGCATCAGCGATGGTCCCAGCAGCAAAACGCTGTGGGGAGGGGCAGGGTTTGGGGAGCATCCTTCCGCGGGATGCAGGAGGGCACGGCTGGAGTCTCCCGCCGGGATTTGCTGAGGCCAACACGCTGCGCAGCGAGATGGGAGAGTCTGAAGCTGTGGGGAGAGCGTGGGTGCAGAGCCTGGGCTGAAGGAGCAGCCGAATTTTGCTGCTTGGGCCTGGAAGGGACGAGGAGGGATGGTGGCCAAGGGCGTGGGAAGGCAGTTTGCTGCTGATTCTGGTCCAGGAGATGGCTGCTCCTATGGAACGGCGATCTCGGCGGTGCCGGTGGTCTCGCTGGGCTGGGGAGGGCAACCGGAGCAGGGTTCCCACACCCCGAAAATCCCTCCCTCTCATCTTCCATCCTCCCCCCCTGCACCCACGGAGCCGTCGCGGGACAGGTTGCATTTAAAAGCCGGGATTGAATCCCGAGGTTTTTAAAAGCCCTCGGCTCCCATATGGCTCTGCTGCAGCGGATGTGTTTAGCACGTTCCCTTCGCCTCGGTACGCGCTGTTTGAACAAAAATAATGCTCTGTCTGTTTTCCAGAGCATCCTCCGCACGCAGATTTTTGTCAGGGCTGCAGTATAAATATCCCCACCAGCCTCCCAACACCCACCTGCCCAGACTGATGCTTCAGCGAGAAAATGCCAAAAAAATCCGCCCTCCGCGCGCATCCGCTGACGGCAAAAATTAAACGGCGAAAGAGGCTGCCAAAATCTGCCCTTCCCCGGCCGGGTCGGTGCCTGGGAAGGGTCCTGCTCTGCTCGCTCACTCGGCGGCTGCGGGTTTGGCGAGGGGATCCCTGCGGGTCAGCGTCCCCGCGGCGCGGGGCGCGTGTGGCTCGTTATTAAAATCCGTTCCCCGGCCGGTGTCACGCCGTTCCCTCCAGCTCGGCCACCTTTCGCCTCGTTAGAAAAGGAGCCAGGAAGCAGCTGAATTTCCACCCTGCTGCTCTCAGTTATCTCTGCGAAAGGAGAGCCAATTACCAGCAGCTGGCGAGAGCCTCGAATTATTATTAATTTCAAACAAAGCATATGCTTTGTGTTAACAATCCTCCGCGCTGTGGCAGAAGGGCCGATGCCGGCCAGATGGCTCCACGCGCGGCGGCAACGACGGCTCGCCGGGAGGTGTGCGACTCCGCCGCCGTGCCCGCTGTGGGGCGAGCCGGCAGCGGGAGCCCGGGGTTGGCGAGCGGCGATCTATCCTTGCTTAAAATCAAAGGAAAATCCCCGGGCGCTGGAGCTGACGCCCTCCTGGCATCCCTGCATGCGGGGCGAGGGAGCGGGGATGCTGTCATCCCCGGATCCGCTGGTGAGCTCCCCCAGAGAAGATGTACGTGTATATATGTATAAAAACATAAACATATATAAAATATAAAATATTAAAGCAGGTTTGGTCCCCAGGCTGGTGAGGGATGTGCTGTCTGAATGGATCCGCTCCCGCCGCTCAGCTTTAGGGATGCTAAGGGCTGGTACCCTCCCTGCCCCATCCCAGCACCCTGCAAGCAGACCCCCTTGCTGGGATTTATTTTGGAGTAGAAGATAAACAGTTTTTCCTTTCCATCCCAGGGCTGGCCTGCAGGGAAGGCGTTTTCCAGCTCGGCTGGGTTTGCGGAGGCCTGAGCCACCTGCGAGGACGTCGATGGGAGCACGTGGAGTGGGAAATGACGCTGATGGGCGTTGATGCAGGGTTCAGAGCAGGGTTTTCCTCTTTGGAATGCAGCGATCGCGTCCGAAATAGCTGGTGGGAACATAGAGAATGGTTTCTATTTTTCCCGGACGGCGGTAGCCAGCCTTGTGGGTTGCACTTGCGCGGAGCTGGGTGGGCTCAGCCCGGTGCCCTGCCCCTGGAGAGCACTGAGGGGAGCAGGTATTCCAGGAAAAAAAGGTCTTGGATATGGATATAAAAACATGGATAACAGGAGGTCACACTCAGACTCCTCCCAGTGAGACTTTTCCTGGGCAGGAGGGTGTCGGCGTCGCTGCTACAGCCCCCGGGGACCCCCGGGAAGGTGGTGACTGGAGCGGCAGAGTTTCTTGAAATCCCACGAGCGGAATTGGGAGCGAAGCATCTCCGGGGGAGAGGGGTAAAAATAGCTGCTGCTCCGCGCTAGCGACAGGAGCGCGGGAGGTGGAGCAGCTGGGGGGGTTTATCGAGGACAGGCTGCGAGCGCTGGGTTATAAATAGGTGTAATTACTCGAGTGGGGGCACGGCACTTAATGAGGGGTTGAGCTGACACCAGCGCGGTGATTGCACCACGCTTCCCCAGCACGGGGTGGAGGAGAGATTTGGACCACGGCCCAAAGCCTTCCAGCAGCGATGGAGCCCCGGGAAGGAGCTGGTGCCATCGCCACCCGTCCCCGGGGACACGGCAGTGCAGGAGCGTCGCAGGGATGGAGGGATGCTTCGTGCTGGGGCCGAGGTGGTGGCTGGGGAAGGAGAGATGCTCACATCTTAATTACGCTCCCTGCCAGCGGAGTGGATACCTGGTGACCGAGTAACTGTGGCCAGGAGCTGTGGACAACCGTTAGTTTTAATTAAAACCCGCGGCTGCTGGAGCTTTCTGCACGAGGGAGGGTCTTCACCCCACAGAAGCCAGCTCTTGTACCCCCTGTGCCCCTCGCACCCCTCCTGGAGATGTGCAGGTGGGCTGCCCGGAGTGCCAAAACCTGGGATTTTCCCCCATCCCAGTGCTGCTCTAACGAGGAGGGTGAGGGATGGGGAGAGGAGGAAGAATGGGAATAAAGCATCAGGAGGGAGAAGAGGGCTTGGGGCACGGTGTGTGGGGCTGGTGCCTATGGAGAGGACAGGGAAGGGGGCAGATCCGTGGGGCAGGATGGGGAAGACCAGACCACTTCCCTCCCCTCACCCCAGCATCGTGGCGGTGGAGCCGCTCCGCCTCGAAGTGTAACGGGAAAGCTCTGCCTCGCTCAGTCACAGAGCTGGGCTGAGCACAGGAAGAAACTCATCACACCCAATTTCCAAGGCGTGAGGCCCCAAGATCCCTGAGCCCAGACCCCCTGCACCGTGGGGGGCGCGGGGCAGGGTGGGCCCGGGTGCGGGCAGAGCTGATGGCCGCTCCCGTTCCTGCTGACCCAGCCGGGGAGTTTGATTCACGGCGCCGTTGATAAACCCTGTGTTGGTGCGTAAGGAAGTGATAACGGAGCCGAAGCAAAGCTGCCTCACGCTCGGCGGGATTTATGGAGTGCAGCCAGCCTCGCCTTCCCTCGTGTCCCAACCACGGATGTGCCTGGGAAAGTGCCATCTAACACACATCCGTACCCCGAGACACGGGGAGCCGGAGGAGCCTGGCGATGCTGGCGGAGCAGCACCGGCTTTATCTTCAGCTCTGTCCTGAGAGGAGAGCGAGATGTGCTTTTTCCCTTGGAAAAAAAAAAAAAGGGAAAAAAAAATGCACCCCACCTCGCCATGCCCCAGCCGAGCCCAAAGCCAGCCCTCTCCCCCCTGCCAAACTTTTGTTGCCGCCCCAGCTCGTCGGTCCCGGCTGGGAGGCAGCTGTGTTCCCAGAGCTGGGATTTGGCCGCTGTTACGGGGCGCGCCCGGCCCGAAAGCGGCTCCGAGCTGGTGTACCTACAGCAGAGAGAACCACTGCTGACTCCAGGCGTCTGCAGCCATCCTTCCAGATGTGCGAGGAGCTCTGGGACAGGAGAAAGACTCCGCTGACCCAAAAAGCATCATCGCCGGCCTTTTTGAGGCTCACAAGCTGTGAAGATGGTGAATAATGAGGAAAAACGGGATCCTGAGAGGCTTTTTCCCACCCCAGCCTCTGCCTGTCTCCACCCCGCCGCGGTACCCGGGTGCCTCGTCTCCGTCAGCACCCGCAGCATCCCCGGCCCTTGGCTTTTGTAGTTTGTTTGTTTGTTTGTTTGTGTGCACTTGCCTGTCAGCTCCCCTTCCCACTGGCGTCCCAGCTGAGAGCAGATCGCGCGCTAATAAATTCTGGATTGGCAGCCGCGCCCAGAGACGGGGAAAAGCCGCTTGAATTACAAAGGCAGCTCCGCTTCTGTGCCCGGATTTGCTTCTCCACCTGAGTTTCCTCTCCTGGGACAGGGATGCTGCGCGCCGGGGCCGCTGTGGCCGATGGCAGAGGCAGGGGATGGGCAGGGAAGGTGGGAGGTGGGATGCAGGGAGCGGGATGAAGGAGAAGTGATGGGACTTGGACCACGTTCTCCTGGGCTGGTGTTGCTGGTGGTCTGGCTGTACCCTGATGCCCGTACGCGTGTAGGTGGCACACGGGGAGCCCAACCAGCCCAGGTCACTCCGCGATGCTTCACTGGGATCCAACAGCCAAGATTAGGGCTGTTTCCTTTTCTTCCGCGAGGCGCGTAATCCCCCCGCCTTTGAAAGGCGCATCCTCCCCTTGATGCTCCCTGACATTAATATTATCGTCTCCAACCAGCCGCAGAGCCCAGCTGTCGCCTGCGATTAGGGCGCTGACACAGATCGCTGCAAGATTTCACGAGCGTCTCATTACCGCCGGCTCCGGTTCGGCACGGCTTATATAACTCATCTCGCATAAACCTGTCACCGGCGGGAGCCGCCGCGCTGCTCACCCCCCGTGCATGCTGATGAGGGGCAGAAAGGGGGGACGAAGGCTCCCAGGTCCCCTCCATCCCTCACCGCCGAGCTCCCTCCAGCCCAGGACCTTGCAAGGAGGAGATTTTCTTCCTCTGGAGCATCCTATTCCCACACCGGACAGCGCGCACTGGGTGCTGTGGGATGGCAAACTGGTTATACTGGCCAGGGAGCATCTTCCAGGGGCGTCTTTTGGATTCTTTCGGAAAGCGCGGTGGGTTCGTTAGCGGCCTCAGACAGGTGGAAGCTGGCTGTTCTGCTGGTGATGGAGTGGATTTTTTGTGTGTGTGTGCGTGGCTGGTCGGAGAGCCGCAGCACGGTGGCTCCCGAGCTCTGCCGCACGACTCCGACTCCACTCGCCCTTGCACCCAGGACTGGCAACCGGGATGTTCTCGTCGCCAAGCTTCCCTCCGCACCCCTCTGCCATAAGGAAAAAGTGTCAGGGAGGGGTTTTCCCTGCTCTCTTCATTCCTGCTCATCCTCATGTTGAAGATGCAGCATCCTGGGGTCTGTGGCACGGGTGCTGAGCAGGATCAAGACCTGTCCCCCAGCTCTGGAGGCTTGCACATGAGATTTACGCTGAAATCAGTAACGTGTGCCCCACGGCAGGGCCTTCCCGCCCTGCAAAAGCAGCAGGGTGACAATCTGGCCCCGCTGGCATCCTCTCCCTGTGTCCCGTGCTGCCAGGAGCTCCAAAAACGGCTTTTGGGACAAAAGCTCCCAGCTTTTGTCCCAAAAGCCGTTTTGAGATCCCCAAGCACCCTGTTGCGTTGGCGCGGGGGTCCCGGGCCCCTGCAGGGACCAGGAGGATGACGGCTGCGCTGGGTGACCCAGACTCAGGGGTGAGGGGTCCAGCTCCTAAATCACTGCGGCAGAACCCCCCCTGCGCGGCCGCGGCACTGCCCCGGGCTGGAGCAGAGCTCCCGGTGTGACCCTGGTCCCCAAAGGGCTTGTTAGCGATGCCGGCAGAAACCGCGTCGCCTCCCTGCAATTAATCAGCTCTTTGTAAACGAAGGCAACCGCTGCTCATCGGCTGGAAAACGCCACTGCCGCTCCCCTCGCCAGGCGTTAGCTGCTGAGCCCAGACTGGCAGACAATTCAAATGAGTGTCTTGGATTTCTCTCACGACTCGATCTTTTTTCCCCCCTGTTTTCAAACATTCTGAGTTTAAACCTCCCCCCGAGAGCTCCCACCCCACGGGCTGGGGGTTGTTTTGCCAGCAGCTGCATCTTGGGTGATGCTGAACCACAGAGGATCCATCCGGGCTGTGCAAAAGCCTTCGCCAGCACTTATGCCTCGCTCTTCCCCCCTTAATCCCTCTCCCCGTACCCCTGTGTTTGCCGTATCCGTTACTGGCAATGTTTGGGATCAGGCTCCCGGTAAACAAATGAGCTTTGGGAAATGGGAGCTCGCCCAGTTGCTATGTAATTATTTCCACGCTACCTAAGCGATAGGTGAGAAATTCATTTTCTTGCCAATACGTTTAGCGTTCCCCAACGCCTCGGTGCCAAAGATGCCAGAGTATGGTGGACAGAACAGCCTAATTAAGAATAAATTATTAATGGTTGATGGCAAGGGGAGGGATAAACTCCGAGTCGGCTCCTCCAAGCGCTCCCCTTCTCTTGCTCCACGTCGGTCGCGCCGGGGAGGGATGTGGCTGTGGTTTGTGAAGGTCCCGTGTACACCCCGTGGGCATGCACACCCCAAATTCCTGCTCGCCTTTCCTCCATGCCCCTCTTTCCCCTCCCGCTCCTCTCGCCCTGGCGCGGGGAGCGGCGTCACGAGCGATGCACCGATCCTCTGACATCCATCCAAAACGCCCAGCCGCGGCCTTGTCGTTAAATGTAAATGCTGGGAAGTAATTGCAGGCGGTAGCAGAGAGGAGAGAAAAAGGCGAGGGAGGCTGGGAGCACCCGTTAGATGGGAAAGTGGGAAGTCTAAACCAAATACGGACTGTTAGGCCGTTTTCCCATCATAATGTCCGGCGTAGCCGGTTGATCAGGATTTCTCTTGCATTGCTCGGGAAGGAGATGGCAGGAGATGCGTTAAACCCCAGCGACCCCTCTTCCCACTCCATTTCGGAAGTGAATCCCCCTTTTCCTTGCGCCCCGGACCCGGAGGTGGGCAGGGATGGAGGCGAGGTGGGAGCCTCCAGCTGCATCCCGGCTTAGCCCTGCTAATCTCTGCTTGTCAGTGCCACCGAGGCTCTGTCAGCTGCCGGCGAGCGGGGCTGCAATCTGCCTGCTAAATCTGACAGGATAATTAAAATCAGGTAGGGAGATGGCTATCACCTCATTTTTTCGACACCCCTTCCCTCTCCCTGGCTCCCAGTTCACCCGCCAACCCTCCCAGGCAGTCCCTGCCTCCTCCTCCTCCTCCTCCTCTGAGGAAGAAGAAGCAGACGGGCTCACCCAGGATGCTACAGGTTTTGGGGGTCTCCCTGTGCCCCCCCGTCCCCTCGCCGCACAGCATAGGGACCCTTCCAGCCATCTCCGAGGCTCCTCTCCAGCCCTGCCAGGCTGCAGGAGCAAATTCTCCGGGGGAAGGACAACATCGCAATCAATTAGAGGCATTAAAAAAAAAAAAAAAAGATAATTTTATCAATGGAGAAATCCGAGGCGGGGTGGTGGGATTCTCTGCTCTGGGTAATGGGAGCATCATGTCTCCAATTAAAGTTGGGAGGATTCATCTCGGAGCCGGGGCCCGTCAGAAGCTGACATTTATTAGGCTGTCAAAGTCAATCTCTTTCAAGAGCCAAGCTCCCAGACACGCCGGGTGACGTATCCTTCATGCCTCTTCTACCAGGGCACCCAGTTTGGGGTGGGCTTTTTGGTTTTGTAAACACCTGGGGCACCTGCCAGCCTCTCGCTTGAGCGATACGAAGAGGTACGGACCGCGGATGCCGTCAGTTTAATTGATCACGGCGAGGGCTGGCACCCACGGCACCATCTCGTACCCGCCGTGCGCGGAGACTTTTGTTGTCCGCACGTCTCCAGCCAGGACTATTTTTGTTCCCCTCTCAATTCCAGTGATGGAGAGGTGGTTTTTTTGATCTCCTTCAACGCATCCAGCAAAAGAGGGGGAGAAAAAAGTCTCCTTTGTGCCTGCCTGCCAGTCCGGCGTCCCGGGGGGGTTGGCTCTGCTCCCCAGCCAGCGCCGGTGGTGTCAGCATCCCTGGGGAGAGGCGGCCGGATTGACGGCTCCAACTTCTTTCATGGCTCGGTGCTGGGAGAAGAACTATTTTTATCCTCTCTTTTTACCGCTCCTGGCTTCCCTACCTGTGCGAAGGGATGGAAGGGGTTTTATCAGAGCTTTTATCCCGATCCTGGGATGCGCTTTGGATCCTTTTGCCCCATTTTCCCCTGTCCCGGCTGTGTGCCCAGCCCGGGAGTCTGTGGCCGCTTTGCTCGGGGATGGCTGGGGGCTCTGCAGCTCTCAGCGTGCGCCATCCCATATCGATCCCTCCTGCCCCTGTCTGAGCCCTTCCATCCCGGTGATTTATTGGGCTGGTTTGGAGATGGGAATGCGGTGTCTCTTGCTGAGCCTGACCCTCTTTAGCATCCCTGGGGAGGCTCCGTGGAGCAGGAGCGGCATGCGGATCCATGACAGCTGCATGTGTGGTGGGGGATTTATCCTCCCCCAGCAGCAAAACCGCCCGCACCCCAAAGCATCTCCCCAAGCTGGGTGGATGCTCCCCGTTGCCTGGGTGCTGGGGAGGAGGGGGTCCAGGGCTGAGCCCCCCCAAGAGGACCAGGACTCCTGAGCCTCTGCCCCTCGCCCTCGCCTGCCGCTGTGGATGAGCCTGGTCAGATGCCCTGTTACTGGAATTCAGCCTCCCCGGAGCTGCCTGGACAGGGTTATTACAGGATATTATACAGACCATTTGCATGGCCACCTCCAGGTCATTTCGATCACTTTAAGCTACTTATCTGCCCATTTTCTTCCCCATAATATTTGCCTAATTCGATTACTCTGCAGCCTCAGCATGCCGCAGTGAAATAATCAGGAGATATTACCCAGAGCAAGTCAACTGGATCCACGTTTCCAGCTTGCTTCTCCTCCCAGCCGGCTCGCCAGCGGGGCTCCGTGCCCGCCCTTGCTCGGGGACGTGGGGGGACATCCCCAGAACCTGTCCCCACTGCTGCTGCCCAGGAAAAACATCAAAGCCTGCCTGTCCCCTCTGTTCACTCTGCCCAGGCACCCACCGGCTCCGAGGCTGAGGTACCAGCCCACGCCCGCGGTGCGGGTACCCACGGCTCGCATCCGGAGGGTGCCGGTGCTTGAATTTCGGGCCGAACAGGAGGGGCTGGGCACCAAATCCTGGAGCTGAGCGGGAGCTGGGCTGCAGGGAGGAGAGGTGATGCTGCTGCAAAGAGAGCTGCTCCCGACTGACCCATCGGAAGGGTTTTTGGGGCAGCGGGAGGGTCAGATGCCGGTGTGAGGAGGACCAAGGACCAGCCAAGGGGAGAGGCTGAAGCACGGAGAGGATGGGAGAAGGGAGCTACTGGCCCTTGACACGGCTTGGAGCCACCAAATCCTCTTCCAGTCTTGTTCCAGCCACGGCAACTCCAAGGGGAGCCCTGGCAGGCCAATCAATGCCAGGCCGCTAATGAGAGGCCCTGAGTTAATTGGCAGGAGCGGCTGCCTAAATGAAGATTCAGTATGCGCAGGAGGAGCTGGGCAAGAGCCTGTTTTCCGAGCTGGGCACATCCAATTTGTGTCTGCAGCAGCCTTGGGAAGCTCAATTAAGCCGTCTCTGGCTTTTCTAATCAAACCCACCCCTGCCTCCCCACGGGCCTGGGGAGGGGGATGTGGGCAGCGTGGGCACAGGGCTCCCCGAAATGTTTTCCTCTCCAGGAGCGGAGAGCTTTCCCTTGGGTCCCCATGGCAGCTCCTTGAGGATGCTGGATTCCAGGAGGTCTGACGTGCCGCTGCGGTGTCCTTAGGGCTTGCAGACCCCACAGCAGGGGCTCGGGGGCTGGCTGAGCATCCCCCACCTCTCCACGTCGGGGAGATGCCTCGCCTGGCACCCAGGGACCGTTCGCCGGAGGATGCAGAAACATCTGGCGCACACCTGCAGCTGCAGAGGCGCAGCCCCGTGCCCGCGCTGGAGGAAAGCTTTGGGCTCAGGCACCTCGGAGGAGCTCCCACCTCCTTTTCCGCCCCAGGAAGGGGCAGGGGACGGTGTGCAGGAGGGCTGTGCTCCATCCATCTGCTGGGGAAGGCAGTGACGCTCAGCCGGAGGCGGCTGCGTTTCCCTGCCTTCACAGCTTATTAGTATTTTGTTATTATTTGGCTTATAAATAAAAAATGCATGCTGTCCTTTGCAGAGAGGTAGAGGGGTTCCTGGAAGAGACAGGCTTTATTTTTTATTTTTTTTTGATGATGCTTGAAACGGTTTTCCCAAGGGACGCTCGCTTTGAGCTGGCAAGATCTACTTCTCCAAGAGGGTTTTGATTATTTGGAGTATTATCATTGTTCTTTGCACCCTCTTATCCTCCCTGACGTTCCTCAGAGGAACCGAGGAGTAAATGACAGTGAGACGTGTGCTCGGGCTGGTTTGCAAATGCCGCGCGCGTCTGTGCCTGCGGATACAAAACCGTTGCTCCGCTAAAAGGGAGACATTTCTCCAGGGCTTTGATTAACAGGGATCCCCTTCCCAGCGCCTCTGGGGATGCTGGGCCAGGGTGCTCTGTTTGGATGGAGATGGGGATGGGCTCCTTGGGCTCTTCCCAAAGGTGGGATCCTGCAGCCGGGGCTCCTCTGTGCTTGGCTGAGCTCTCCCTGGCCCTGCTGCGTCTCCCCAGGATGATTTTCCCCTGTGACCACCCTTGAGAGCATCCTCAAAGAGCAGGACAAGTAGCTAGGAAGGGATCTCCCTCGTTAAATGCCGTTCCAGGAGCTGGAGAGCCATGCCCCAACCCGTGCTGGCCCTGGGGACCACAGACACTCACCCCTTGGCAACGTCCCCAAGGCTCCCCACGCCCCCGGACATCTGAGGGGTGTTTGCATGTGAAACGTTGCGCCCAGGAGGAGCGAAAGCTGGAGAAGCGGAGAAAAAGTGGCCGCAGGCGCCTCAGCCGGCGTGACAAAGCCTGGAGTGACAGGTAGTGATCAGCCTGGGAAAGGACGCTCCTGACATCAGTCTGGGAGGAGGGCGATGCTATAAATACTCCTGCTGACACAGCAGGCAGGGCTCAGAGTGGAAGAGAGACAATAGAAATAATCGAGGGATGAGGGGATATGGCCAGGGAACGGCTTTGGACATCTCCCGTGGCTTTTTCCCGGGGGTCTGTCCCTGTGCATGCTCCGATGTCTGACGCTGGGGTCACACCTTCCGCCGCGGCCTTTCCTGCGGCAGAGACGCCGATCTCAGCTCTCCCGTCTGGCCCCGGCCTGTTTTTACGAAACGTCTGGGCTTTCTTCGCTGGCTTCCCAGCCCGACAGCCTTGGAGGTGGGAAGGCTGCCAGACGCTGGGGGAGAGCGAGCGTCCGCGCCGGCATGGGATGGGCAGCCTCACCCGGTACCCAGAGACCGCTGGCCGGAGGATGCTGAAACATCTGGCGCACACCTGCAGCAAAGCCTGTCCTCCCCCATCCCTCCCAGTCCCTCCCCGCCTGCATCCCACCCCAATCGCGTGCCAGATGTCCCGAGGGATAAGAAGGCAAAGGTGCTCCTGAGGAAGGCGGCAGGTCCCTGACACCACTCGCATCCCACGGCCACGGAGCAATTTCTCTTTTCCCGCTGAGGGAATCACAGCACTGCTCCGGGAGTTAGAAATATCCGGTGACAGCAGCGGGCTTGCTGGGATTTCAGTGTCCTTTCCACCCACTGCTTTGATTTTCCCCTCCCTCACCTCTTCCCCTACCCCGATCAAACCCTTTTGGCTGCCCAGCCCTCCCTCGTACCACAGAGAAAGGGAGACATCCCGCATCCGCGTCTCTTGTTTCCTCCTTACCATCCCTTCTGTTCCTTTTATCCCTGTCTCCGCTTCTTTCCCGTGATTTGAATTTCCCTAACAGCTCACAAAGCCACTCAGCTGCTATTTCAAGCTCCCGGTGCCCGGCTGAACCTTGCAGAGGTTCACCTTGGGTGGAGGGAGGAGGAGGGGATGCTGCTTTAGGGTGTGTTTCAGGACAAAGATTGGAGAATGTCCTTTAAAACGACACCGGATTCTGGGATTATGCCTGCAGAGACGCACTGAGCATCGTTTGCTTCAGCAAAGCCATTCAGCCCCCAGAAATCAGGAGAAGGGGACAGGGAAGAGCTGGCATTCCCAATCTCGAAGCCTTGGCGCCTAAGGAGGAGGATGCATGGAAAGGGTCGCCCAAGGGGGAAGGGAGGTGTTAGGGGGGATGCGACCCAGGCTGCAGCCAGGACCCCCCCTCCAGAGCATGTCTCCGGGTGCGGGAGGGGGCCACCCAGACCAGGCTCCTGAGCTTTTAGCGAAACTTGATTTGCTTCATCGCCTGATGAGGGCTGAGTGCGTGACGCAGGAACCGGCCCTCATTATCCTGCTTTTCCGCGCGTCATTCCCAGAGCATCCGAAAAGCCCCTTTCCTCCTCTCTGCCTTTGCCTCCATCCCCGCGCCCATGCTCCCATGGGAACAAGGAGCTGCTTCCACACGGAAAGGTCTGTTGCTCTGTCCCAGGAGGGTCCAGAGCTAAAATCTGGGGTGTCCCTGCCCAGCAAATCCACCCTGTGGGACGCTGGGCTGGGAGCCTCCGCGCAAACACTAAGGAAAGAGCGGATTAAACAAATATGTTCCTTTGCAAAAAAATCCCGTTCAGCTCGGCGTCTCGCTCAGGTGCCGTGGGGTTTTGTTTAAATGTCAGCTGTAATTTGGGGCTGCGGAGGCTGACGAGTGCGCGAGCATGAGAGCTGACAGCTCGGCTCCGCGCGTCCCAAATGGAGCCAGCTGGGCTGATTGTCCCCTCTGAGTGCCACCGGCTGAACCGCTCTGCCCCGTACGGGTCACTGCAAACTCTGAGAAACTCATCGAGAGGCGGGGAGCGGCTGCAGCATCCCCTGAGCGACCATGGGATGTGACGACCCAGCGTCACTGACAGCACCTTCCGGCTCCCCAACCCTGGGACACCCTCGAGTGCCGGTGGGACGTGTCCCCTGTACCCGGACACGCTGTCACCCCGGCCTCCTCGATGCAGAGGTTACATTTTAGGGATAACCTGGCTTGGAAATCCCCAGCAGAGTGGGACCTACGCCTTCCCGCTGCCCACACACGCGGCACGGCAGCTCGCGGCATCGATCGGCGCCATCAGCGCACTGGACGGATTCCTGGAGCATTTGATTAGTGGGGAGAATCATGTCCTCCTTGAACTACGGCTTGCTTTCGGCAGGACAGAGCTGGGAATGGGATCGATAGGGCTGATGGCTGTCACCAAGGCACTCTCGTTAGCGAGAGCCACAAAACGAGCCAAGGATGGGGTGGAAGGGGAGCTGCTGAGCCGGCCGGTGATGCTCTCGGTCCGGCAAATTCGGGACCTGGCAACCAGCCCTGTGTTCATCCAAAGGGAGATTTGGTGTCGGCTGGGCTCCTTTTTGCTCAATGCCTCTG
Organism: Ardeotis arabs; assembly: GCA_011801015.1. Taxonomy (NCBI): domain Eukaryota; kingdom Metazoa; phylum Chordata; class Aves; order Otidiformes; family Otididae; genus Ardeotis; species Ardeotis arabs. The sequence goes on along the minus strand of JAAGAY010011078.1, from coordinate 15,703 downwards.
CAGGTACCACTTTTTCCCTGCTCCATGATCCCCAGAACATCAGTCACCGGGGAAGTAGGGGGAGAAAGGTTTCCCTGGCAGAGGATAAAGAGGGAGAATCAGTTTGGAAAAACGGCAGTGAGGGAAAAAATAGCCTCTGCTTTGCATGGAGCTGTCGGGGCCCATCAGCGTCGGGGCGTTGTAAGGACTCCAGTAGCCGGTGGCTACGAGCCGGCTGCTGTCAGCAGGCCTGCAAACGTGATCCCCAAGGAGACACCCGGAGGGAGTGGGACTGCTCTGGGGTGAGCCCCGATGGCGCCGGTGGATTCAGCCCCTGGGGATGGGCTCTTGGCTGGAAAACCCTGCTGGGACACCGCCTTGGAAGGAGGATGGAGATGCAGGGCTTCCCCAGGTGCAGACGAGCGCTTTGCGTGGCGAGGAGCCGTGCAGCCTTTCCCTGTGGGTGCCCCCAGGACGGGGAGCAGCGGCCAGGTCCTGCCTTTCAGCCATCCCTGGGACCCTGCAAACCATTATAAGTGCAATAAAGCCCCCATGGGACCCGTGCTGCCGCTGATCCCTGAAATCCAGCATCTCTTGAAGAGTGGAGCCAGGGTACCAGCGGAGGGGGAAGCAGCATCACCGTGAGCCCTGGACACCCAGGTGGGGATGCATCCTCACCCCCTCAGCCGGGCATCCCCTGCGCTGCCCCTGCACTGGCCGCGGGTGCTGGGTCACCCTGGAGAGGTGCTGATGCTCTTCTCAGAGCTGTGGGGACGAGGAGAAGGCAAGGAGCGTGAGGGAGAGCTCTGGGGCTGCTCCTGCCCCCCACGGATAACTGTTAACATATAATCCATCACTTCAACAACGTTGACTCCCATTAACGTGATAACGTTTGGCAGAATTAAAGTCTAAAGTCAGGAGGGTGAGCAAATCCAACTCATATTAACAGGAGTTAAATGGAAGGAGGGGAGAAACCCTCCTGTTACATTTATCAATTTCTGCGTGGAAACAAAGCCCGGCCGGAGGAAATCCGTCAGAGTCTCCTCGAGAGGATGCTCCAGCTGCTGGGAGCGGGGTCCTCTGGAAGCGGAAGACAATTTGGGGAAGGGAGCAGCAACCCGTGCCTGGCACCCACCGCCCCTCACCCCCAACGCGCCTGGCAGCAGAAAACGCCAGAGCAACTGGCAGCAGCGCAGGCAGCCGGCGCCAGCCCGGCCGCTGTGTTTCTGTAATCGGCTTTGGCCATTCGCCTCGTCCTTCCACAAAGCGGCTGAATTCGCCCAGCGCCGTGGCATAATAAAGTCGTTGGGTTTGGTTTTTGTCTTTTTTAAATTTGTTTTTTTCCCAAAGCGTAAATATTTGCAGGGTTGTGTTGGTGCTCGCTCCTCTTCCCTGGCACGAGGATCCCTGGCAGGTCTCCCTCCATCCCGGACGCCTCTGCCTCCCATCCTCCTCCCTCCCAGCCGGACCAGCAGCTCCTCAACGGCCGCACAGCTTCGCTCCAGACAGAGCCCCCTTTGTGCTGCTGGGGCCGCGGAAGGGGAAAGCCCCCACAAAAAGCTGCCGGTGGAAGAGCCGCCTCCGCCATCCCACTCATCTCCCCTTCTCCCGAAGGAGAGCGCGACCTCCCCTGCCCCCAAAAACGCAGGCTGGTGGGTGCGACGCTTCCCGTGCCGAGCCCCTGATTTAAGGAGCTCCCGGTGACACGGGCTGTAAATTCCCTGGGAATAAATTCTAAATGAGAGGCCAGGTAGCTGGCTGCTCCTGATAACGCTGGAGCGGGGATGTGCCACAAGCCAGGTCTGCAGTGGGAGCGCTGCTGGGATCAACCCTGCGGGATGCGATGCTCACGGCCTCCACTCCATCCCTCCATGGGTGCTGTGGCCATGTTAATCGACGTGGTCTGGCAATTAACAGGATGAGCTGGATGTGTTAATGTGTTCCCAGAGCTCCTCTGTGGGCAGGGACAGGGACAGGGACAGGGACAAGGGCAGGAGATGCAGACTCTGGGAAGGTTTGGGGACAGGCTTGGCTGGACATCACCCATGGGAGTAGGTGGGAAGACCCCTCCCTCAGGGCTCTGGCACCGCCCTGGGTGGGGAGCCCAAAGCGGGGGGCCTTGGGGGTCTCTGATGGCCTCTGGGGACACAACACAGGGAAAAGCCGGGTTGGAAGATGTGCTTCTCCCTGGTGAGAGCAGCTATGGAGATGAAAGTCCTCCGAGCAATCCTTCCTCTCCGACGCAGCCTTGAGTGAGGGAAGGCAGGAGAGGGAGAGCGTGGTGAGGCTGAAGAGCGGAGAGAAGAGAGGAGAGCAGTTCCCTCTTCTGGTGGAGGAAACCCTTTCCCTCTGCTCGGCTCTGAGGTGGCATTAACGTGGGTACGAACACAGGTATCTGCCCTCCGGAGCAGAGGTGCCCAGCAAGGGGCCGGAGCTGCTCTCATTCCCGCTCTCGGGATCCATCCCATCGACACAGTTGGGAGGGTGAGCGCATCCACAAAAGGGAGAGAGCAACGGCGGCTCCTTTGTGTTGGAACTGGCGCTTTTGGGTGATCTTACTGCGGGAAGACAAGTGTAACACCCAGTGCAACCAGCCGCTCCCAGCCCTGACAGAATCAAAGCGACGGCAGGCAGCTAAGGACACCGCTCCTCGCTGCTGTCTCCATTTAGGCTCTGTGAAAGCACAGGAACATCCTGCTAAGTCAGAGTCTGTCTTTGGTTCAGTTTGGTTTGTTTTTTTTTTTTTTAAAGAGAAGGCAAGCCAGTGAGAGCAAAGAGCAGGAGAAGAATAGGATGGGGAAGGATGTTGTCAAATGGGAAGCCTCACGAGTGTGGATCGCTCTGATCTGGTGTTTGTTGTGTGTCCCCCCCCTCTTTTCTTTCTGTCTGAATCTCTGCTGGAAGAGCAGCGCGATCCCACGCGCTGTTTGCCGAGGCTGTGTGCCAGCCGGTCCCTCAAAGCTCCAGAGACAAGGTTATGGGGACCGGGGGAGGCTCAACGCAGTGTCCCCCGTGACCCCACGGCATGGAGCACGCGCTGCCTGTGGGGCTTAGCAAAGAGTGGCTGCACCCCCCGCCCCCGTCCTGCTCCCCTCATCGCTGGGGAACGGAGCAGAGCATCCTTTGCCGTGCTGCTCGTGGCCTTCGTGGGTTCAGGGCCAGGACCCCCATCGTGGGCGCTTGGAGGGTCCTGACCCCAAGGCAGGGACAGAGAGAGAGGCTCCACCACCCCATGCAGGGCTGGGAGGAGGAGGAGGAGGAGGCCAGAGAGCTTCGGCTTGCCTCTGCAGTGAGGACCCTGCCCGCTCACAAGGACCAGGGAGCAGCAGAGGGGTTGTGGCGGTGAGGACCCCAGTTCCCAGCCCCGGCTGAGTGAGCTGCTGCTGCCTGCGGAGCCTCGGACACAAAAGAATAATTCCCCTGGCTGGATGTGCATATGTGTGCACATGCACACGTGTGTGCAACGCCTCCCACGCACCCTGGCAGCGGGGAGCGCAGATCAGCTGGTGGGTCCCCGTTTGGGTGGGCTCCCCTGCCTCCCACCCCCCTGGCAGCCGGTGACATTTCACCGATGTGGGGACGAGGCACCCATGCCCCCGTGCCCCGATGGGTCCCCCTCTCCCATCCCCATGGTTGGAGCAGAGCAGGGGCCTGGGGCTGGTCCCAGGAGTGCGGGGAGAAAAGCTGGGGGGGGTCTTGCCCTTGGCTCTGCAGCAGTGAGATGCCCCGGGGGTCCCTCATTGTGTGCAGGCAGGGTCGGAGGGTTGGAGGGCTGGGGGTCTGCACAGAGACACCCCCCCCCACCAGCAGAGGGTCGGAGGGAGGGCTGGGGAGCCCAGGATCTGCAGAGGGAGGGAGGAAGGAAGGGAGGAATCGGGAACCAGGGGGTCTGCACATAGACCCCCCTCCCAGCCCCCTGCCCCAGCGGATTTGCAGGGGGAGGGCTGGGGAGCCGGGGGTCTGCACACGAGACTCCCCCCCACCCCAGCCCCCTGCCCCGGTGGATGGGCAGCCGGGGGTCTGCGGAGGGTCGGAGGGAGGGCGAGCTGGGCAGCCGGGGGTCTGCACACAGCCCCCTGCCCCGGCGGAAGAGCATCCGCGGCTGCGCTGCCCTCCGCGGTGCGCATCTCCCGGGCCGGGCGGAGGGGCGGAGAGGCGCGGGGAGGGCAGGGGCGGGGAGGGGACGGGCGGTACCGCCGGCTCTGCCCCTTCTCCGCCGCCCCAGGCTCGGCACACGGCGCCGGGAGCCGGGCGGAGCGCG